>SZWC01025213.1:0-19576 GCA_023375785.1 Penium margaritaceum
AGAGAGAGAGAGAGAGAGAGAGAGAGAGAGAGAGAGAGAGAGAGAGAGAGAGAGAGAGAGAGAGAGATAGAGAGAGAGAGAGAGAGGTTTGAAGGTACAGAGAGAATAGGAAAGAGAGGGAAAGAGACAAATGGCTAAAGAGAGAAATGGATAAAGAAAGAAATGGATAAAGAAATAGAGAGAGGGGGTAGAAAGAGAAGGAGAACAAAGGGAAGGGATAGAGTGGGAAGTGTGGATAAAGAGAAAGGTAAACGTATGGTTTGAGAGGAGCAAATAGAGTAGAAACGATAAAAACAATGTGACAGATCACACTGTTTGTGTGCACTTCTTGTGGAATGTATAGTGTTAGTGCATGGTGTTGGAGCACACTCGAGGAGTGAACTAGAAATCCAGTGCGTGATTTCCTCACCATTGGGCATGTATGAGGCGCAAAGGCACATGCGCACGGGTGCAGGCATACGGGCGTAGGCGCACAGGCACAGGTGCACAGGCGCCGGCGCAAAGGCGCAGGCGTAAAGGCGCAGGGGCAAAGGCGCACGGGCAAAGGTGTAGGCGCAAAGACGCAGGCGCAAAGGCGCAGGCGCAAAGACGCAGGCGCAAAGACGCAGGCGCAAAGGCACAGGCGCAAAGGTGCAGGTGCAAAGGCACAGGTGCAAAGGCGCAGGCGCAAAGGCGCAGGCACAAAGGTACAGGCGAAAAGGAGCAGACGCAAAGACGCAGGCGCAACAGCGCAGGCGCAACGGCGCAGGCGTAATGGCACAGGCGCAAAGGCGCAGGTGCAAAGGCACAGGCGCAAAGGATCAGGCGCAAAGGCCAATGCGTAAAGGCGTAGGCGCAAAGGCGCATGCACAAAGGCGCAGGCGCAGAAGTGCAGGCGCAAAGGCGCAGGCGCAATGGCACAAGTGGAAAGGCGCAGGCGCAAAGGTGTATGCGCAAAGGCGCACGCGCAATGACGCAGGCGCAAAGGCATGGGCGCAAAGGCGCAGGCACAAAGGTGCAGGTGCAAAGGCGCAGGCCTAAAGGCACTGGCGCAAAGGCTCAGGCACAAAGGCGCACGCACAAAGGTACAGGCACAAAGGCGCAGGCGGAAAGGCGCAGGCGCAAAGGTGCAGGCGCAAAGGCACAGGCGCAAAGGAGCAGGCGCAAAGGAGCAGGCGCAAAGGCGCAGGCGTAAAGGCGCACGCGCAAAATTACAGGCGCAAAGGCACAGGCGCAAAGGTGTAGGTGCAAAGGCGCAGACGCAAAGGCGCAGGCGCAAAGGTGTAGGCGCAAAGGCACAGGCACAAAGGCAGAGGCGCAAAGGCACAGGCCCAACGGCGCATGCGCAAAGGCGCAGGTGCAAAGACGCAGACGCAAAAGCGCAGGCGAAAAGGCGCAGGTGCAAAGGCGCAAGTGCAGAGGTGCAGGCGCAAAAGCGTAGGCACGAAGGCGCATGCACAAAGGTGCAAGCGCAAAGGCGCAGGCACAAAGGTGCAGGCGTAAAGGCGCAGGCACAAAGGTGCAGGCGCAAAGAGGTAGACACAAAGGCGCAAGCACACAGGCGCAGGCAAAAATGCGCAGGCGCAACTAGGGCCAGGAAGGACGCAACTAGGGCACAACAAGGGTAAAACTAGGACGTAAGTAGGAGGCAAGTAGGGCGCAACTAGGGCGCAACTAAGGCGCAACTAGGGTGCAACTAGGGTACAACTAGGGCGCAACTAGGGCGCAACTAGGACATAAGTATGACGCAAATAGGGTACAACTAGGGCGCAACTACGGTCCAATTACGGTGCAAGTAGGACGCAACTAGGACGTAGCTAGGGCAGAAGTAGGACGGAAGTAAGGTGTAAGCAGGGTACAACTAGGGCGTAACTAGGGCGACACTTGGACGCAACTAGGACGTAAGCAAGATGTAACTAGGGAAAAACTAGGATGCAACTAGGGTACAACTAGGGTTCAAAGAGGACGCAAGTATGGCACAACTAGGGCGCAAGTAGGGCGCAACTAGGGCGTAACTAAGGCGCAACTAGGACATAGCTAGTGTCCAACTGAGGCGCAACTAGGACACAACTACGGCGCAACTAGGGCGCAAGTAGGGCACAAGTAGGGCGCAACTAGGGCGCAACTAGGGTGCAACTAGGACGCAAATAAGACGTAAGTAGGGCACAACTAGGGGGCAACTAGGGGATGATCAGGTGTACCTAGTGCCCAACTGAGGTGCAACTAAGGCACAACTAGGATGTAAGTAGGATGCAAGTAGGACATAACTAGGGCACAATGAGGACGTAACTAGGACACAACTAGGGTGAAACTAGGGCGCAACTAGGGTGCAAGTGGGGTGCAAGTAGGGAAAAACTACGGTACAACTAAGGCACAACTAGGGTGCAACTAGGGTGCAACTAGGGCACAACTAATGCCCAACTGAGGCACAACTAGGGCGCCACTAGGATGCAAGTAGAACGTAAGTAAGACGTAACTAGGACGTAACTAGGGTGTAAGTAGGACACAAGTAGGACGTAACTAAGGTACAACTAGGACACACGTAGGGTGCAAGTAGGGTGCAAGTAGGGTACAACTAGGGTGTAACTAGGGCATAACTAGGACGTAACTAGGGTGCAACTAGGGTGCAACTAGGACACAACTGGGGTGCAACTAGGGCACAACTAGGGCGCAAGTAAGACGCAACTAGGGCGCAACTAGGGCATAAGTAGGATGCAATTATGGCGCAACAAGGGTACAACTAGGGAACAACTAGGAAACAACTACGATGCAAATAGGACGCAAGTAGGACACCAGTAGGACGCAAGTAGGGCGCAAGTAGGGTGCAAGTAGGACGCAACTAGGGTGCAACTAGGGTGCAACTAGGGCGCAACTAGGACGCAACTAGGACGCAAATAGGGCACAAATCGGACGCAAATAACGCACAACTAGGACACAAGAAGGGCACTAGTATGGCCCAACTAGGGCGTAGCTAGTGTCCAACTGAGGTGCAAGTAGGGCGCAACTAGGGCGCAGCTAAGGCAGAAGTAGGACGGAAGTAGGACGCAAGTAGGACGCAACTAGGAAGCAACTAGGGCACAACTAGGGTGCAACTAGGACACAAGTAGGATGCAACTAGGGCAAAACTAGGGGGCAACTAGGGCACAACTAGGACGCAAGTAGAACGGAAGTAGGGTGAAAGTAGGGCACAACTACAACACAACTAGGGTGTAGCTAGTGTCCAACTAGGGCGGAACTAGGGCGCAACTAGGGTGCAAATAGGGTGCAACTAAGGCCAAACTAGTGTATAACTAGGGTGCAAGTAGGACACAGCAAGGACGCAACTAGGGCGCAACTGGGACGTAGCTAGTGCCCAACTGAGGCACAAATAGGATGCAACTAGGACGCAAGGAGGCTACAAGTAGGGCGCAACTCGCTCAACTAGGATGCAACTAGGGCATAACTAGGACATAACTAGGGCGCAAATGGGGCACAACTAGAGCACAACGAAAGAAAAAGTATGGCACAACTACGGTGCAACTAGGGCGCAACTAAGGTGCAACTAGGTTGCAACTAGGGCGTAACTAGGACGCAAGTAGGGCGTAACTAGTGCCCAACTGAAGCGCAACTAGGGTACCATTAGGTAGCAAGTAAGGCGCAAGTAGGGCGCAAGTAGGACCCAACTAGGGTGCAACTAGGGCACAACTAGGATGCAACTAGAGCTCAACTAGGATGCAACCAGGGCGCAACTAGGACGCAAGTAGGGTGCAAGTAGGACGCAACTAGGGCACAACAAGGACGCAACTAGGGTGCAAGTAGGGCACAACTAGGGTGGAAGTAGGACAAAACTAGGGCACAACTAGGGTGCAACTGTGGTGCAACTAGGGTGCAACTAGGGCGCAAGTAGGACGCAACTAGGTCGTAAGTAAGGCACAAATAGGATGCAAGTAGGGCACAAGTAGGACACAACTAGGACGCAACTAGGACGTAACTAGGACGCAACTAGGACGCTATAGGATGCAACTAGGGCACAACTAAGGCGCAAGTAGGTCGCAAGTAGGGCGCAACTAGGGCGCAACTAGGACGCAACCAGGACGCAACTAAGGCACAACTAGGGTGCAACTAGGACGCAAGTAGGGCATAACTAGGGTGCAACTAGTGCGCAACTAGGGCGTAGCTAGTGTCCAACTGAGGTACAACTAGGGCACAACTAGGACACAAGTGGGGCAAAAGTAGGGCGCAACTAGGACACCACTAGGCCGCAACTAGGGTGCAACTAGGGTGTAACTAGGATAAACTAGGATGCAAGTAGGGTAAAAGTAGGGTACAACTAGGGCTCGGCTAGCGCGCAACTAGGGCGCAACTAGGGCACGACTAGGGCACAACTAGGATGCAAGTAGGACGCAACTAGAGTACAACTAGGGCGCAACTAGGACGCAACTAGGGTGCAACTAAAGTGCAACTAGGACACAACAAGGATGCAACTAGGGTGCAACTAGGGCCCAACTAGGGCGCAAGTAGGGTACAAGTAGGACGCAAGTAAGGCACAACTAGGACGCAAATGGGGCGCAACTAGGGCATAAGTAGGATGCACGTAGGGCGTAACTAGGGTGCAATTAGGGCACAACTAGGGTGCAAGTAGGATGCAAGTAGGGCACAACTAGGGTGTAAATAGGACGCAACTAGGGAGCAACTAGGGCACAACTAGAATACAACTAGGATGCAACTAGGGCAAAACTAGGGTGCAACTAGGGTGCAAGTAGGAAGCAAGTAGGGTGCAACTAGGATGCAACTAGGGAGCAACTAGGGTACAACTAGGGTGCAACTAGGGCACAACTAGGACACAACAAGGATGTATGTAGGATACAATTGGGGTACAACTAGGGCATAACTAGGGTGCAAGTATGGTGCAAATACGGACCAACTAGGGTGTTGCTAGTGTTTAACTGAGGCGCAAGTAGGACGCAACTAGGGTACAGCTAGGGTGGAAGTAGGACGAAAGTAGAGCGCAGGTGGGGCACAAATAGGGTATCACCAGGATGCAACTAGGGCGCAACTAGGATGAAAGTAGGGTACAACTAGGGTGAAAGTAGGATGCAAGTAGGGCGCAACTAGGATGCAAGTAGGGCGCAAGTAGGGCGCAACTAGGACACAAGTATGGGACAACTAGGGCACAACTAGGACGCAACTAGGGCGTAGCTACTGTCCAACTGAGGCGCAATTAGGAAAACACTAGGGAGCAACTAGTGTGCAAGTAGGGTACAACTAGGGCACAACTAGGGTGCATCTATGGCGCAACTCATTTATGGTCAATTACCTCTGAAAATACACTCTTCATATAGTGTATATTTCAAATGAAATACTTTGTAAATTTCATGGCACCTTTGTGGAAGCTACGGTACAATTCACTTTACTACGTATGTTCATACATATCAGCATGTATTTGTATGCTTTAACATGCGAAAGTTCTTGGAAGGCTGGTAATCAAATGCTTTCTTTTTCCACAACTCTATTCATCGTTCCTTTCAACAGACATACATTTGTCCTTAGACCTTACTACTATAAAGAATTAGAACGCCTATTCCTGGACGTGGAACTAGGCAGAGACACAATTGACACCGTGTTACTGTCGGGGTTAAGGGATTTATTTTTTCTCTTTCAGGCTCCTGCTGGGCCACGCGTTAGCGGAACCCAACAGGTTCCCTTCTGTCGCAGAGGGAGATTTTGTATCCTCCACTCAAATCCCTTGCAAACCTTTTATCGATCATCATATGTGTGGCGACGATCGATATCGTTGATCGTCAATCGTCGACTGTCAAAGATTGGTGGTCGACAACGTTTTCCCCAACATTGTCTCCGGATACACTGTGTATATTTCACGTGTCTGTCAGATACACTTACCATAGACACTCCTCCAATACACTTTACCCTTTTGGGGGGGTGGAGGAGATCTCCGTCTCCCATGTTGCCCCCCCTCCAAAAGGGTAAAGTGTATTGGGGGAGTGTCTATGGTAAGTGTATCTGATGGACATGTGAAGAATACACAAAGTGCATAGTACACAGTGTATTCAAGTAACAGTTTTGCAATACACAACCCAGCTACACAACCCCAATACACTCATCGCTTCTGGGGGGGGAGGGAGAGATGGGGTCCCGACTATGTGGTTACCAATGCGCAATATGATTTCCGCACATATGGATGTCATTGACTAGTTGACGGTCGTTGATCGTTGATCGCCATCTATGTATAGACAATTGAATCGTGCATCATCGATCATCGATCGTCTTAGATTGACAGCCGACGAGTGTTTTTTGACATTTTCTCAAAATACACTTTGTGTATTTTTCACGTGTCCGTCAGATACACTTACCATAGACACTTCCCCAGTATAATTTACCCTTTTGGGGAGGAGGGGGGGATCTCTGGCTCCCATGTTGCCGCACCCTCCCCCAAACAGGTAAAGTGTATTAGGAGGGTGTATATGATGTGTGTATCCGACAGACATGTGAAACATACACCAAGTGTATAGTACACTTCATGTATTCAACTAACGGTTGTGCAATACACAACCCAGTTACACAACCCCAATACACTCGTTGCTTCTGGGTGGGGAGGGGGAGGAGAGAGATAGGTTCCCAACTATGTGGTTACCAATGCGCGCTATGGTTTCCGCACATATGGATGTCATCGACTAGTTGACGGTCGTCGATCGTCGATCGTCATCTATGAATAGACAATCGAATCGTAAATCGTTGATCACCGACTGTCTTAAATTGACGGTCGACGAGTGATTTTTGATATCTTTTCACAATAAACTTTGTGTATTTTCCGTGTGTCCGTCAGATACACTTACCATAGATACTCCCCCAATACACTTTACCCTTTGGGGGGGGGTCTCCGGCTCCCATGTTGCACCCCTCCCAAACAGGTAAAGTGTATTAGGAGAGTGTATATGATGTGTGTATCTGACGGACATGTGAAAAATACACTAAGTGCAAAGTACACTTAGTGTATTCAAGTAACGGTTGTACAATACACAACCCAGCTACACAACCCCAATACACTCGTCGCTTCTGTGGAAGGAGGGGGGGATGCCGCCGGCGAAGAAACACTACAACAATTGTGGAAGTACGCTCGTTATGAAGCTTCTTTTATTTTGTATCCTACAGTTCTGAAAGTAAGCACCCACTTTACAAAGGTACCCATTCAGAAAGTATGAAGACATATATACGTCTACTATACATCAAGACCGGAATATCATATTATTTATTTTTCCCTATTATATTAACTTTCCAAGGCACAAGTATCATATACATAGCTTTCCAAGTGAACTGAGTATGACTACCTCTCTAGACAAATTCATGGAAATTTCCTTATAGTAGGTACCTAGTACACTAAATGTGCCGTGTATACAAAGCCCTCGATTAACCATACCTCGCGCAACTAGGGTGCAACTAGGGTGGAAGTAGGGCACAACTAGGACGCAACAATGGCGCAACTAGGGCGTAGCTAGTGTCCAACTAAGACATAACTAGGGTGCAAGTAGGACGCAAGTAGGACTTAACTAGGGCACAACTAGGACATAACTAGGGTGCAACAAGGGCGTAACTAGGGCACAACTAGGACGCAAGTAGGGCGCAACTAGGATGCAACTAGGGCGTAACTAAGACGTTATTAGGACGCAACTAGGACGCAACTAGGACGCAACTAGGGCACAACTAGTAACCAACTGAGGCACAACTAGGAAGCAACTAGGACGCAAGTAAGACGCAAGTAGGGCGTAACTAGGACGTAACTAGGGCGCAACAAGGGCGCAACTAGGGTGCAAGTAGGGCACAAGAAGGGTGTACCTAGGCTGCAATTCGGTCGCAACTAGGACGAAACTAGGGCGCAACTAGGGCGCAACTAGGGCGCAACTAGGACGCAACTGGGGAGCAACTAGGACACAACTAGGGCGCAATTAGGACACAACTAGGGCACAACTAGGATGCAACTAGGGCGCAACTAGGGTGCAACTAGGCTACAGCTAGGGTGCAAGTCTGATGCAACTAGGACGCAACTAGGGGACAACCAGGGAGCAACTAGGGCGCAAGTATGATGCAACTAGGGCGCAACTAGGACGTAACTAGGGCACAACTAGGACGCAACTAGGGCGTAGCTAGTGCCCAACTGAGGCGCAAGTAAGGCGTAACTAGGGCGCAACTTGGGCATAATTAGGGTGCATGTATGGCGCAAGTACGGTCCAACTAGGGTGTATTTAGTGTCCAACTGAGGCGCAAGTAGGACGCATATACGGTGCAACTAGGGTGCAACTAGGGTGCAACTAGGGCGTAACAAGGGCGCAAGTAGGACACAACTAGGACAAAACTAGGGTACAACTAGGGCGTAACAAGAACGCACATAGGACACAACTAGGGCAAAACTAGGACGTAACTAGGACGCAACAAGGGTGTAACTAGGGTGTAACTAGGGCACAACTAGGGCACAAGTAGGGCGCAACTAGGACGCAACTAGGATGAAACTAGGATGTATCTAATGCCCAACTGAGGCAAAACTAGGACGTAACTAGAGCGCAACAATGACGTAACTAGGGCACAAGTAGGACGCAACTAGGGCGCAACAAGGGCGCAACTAGGGTGCAACTAGGGTCGCAACTAGGACACAACTAGGGGACAACTAGGGGACAACTAGGGTGCAACTAGGGTGCAACTAGGGCGCAACTAGGGGGCAACCAGGGCGCAACTAGGGGACAACTAGGGGACAACTAGGGGACAACTAGGGTGCAACTAGGGTGCAACTAGGGCGCAACTAGGGGGCAACCAGGGCGCAACTAGGGTACAACTAGGTCGCAACCAGGGCACAAGTAGGGCGCAACTAGGATGCAACTAGGACGCAACTAAGGTACAACTAGGGTGCAACTAGGGTGCAACTAGGGTGCAACTAGGGCACAACTAGGACACAACTAGTGCCCAACTGAGGCGCAACTAGGATGCAACTACGATGCAAGTAGGGCGCAAGTGGGGCGTAACTAGGGCGTAACTATCGTGCAACTAGGGTACAACTAGGGTGCAACTAGGGTGTAACTAGGAAGCAACTAGGCCGCAACTTGTGTGCAGCTAGGGTGCAACTAGGGCGCAACTAGGATGCAATTAGGACGCAAGCATGGTGCAACTTGGGCACAATTAGGGTGTAACTAGTACGCAACTAGGGTGCAACTAGGACGTAACTAGGGTCCAAGTACGACACAACTAGGACACAACTAGGGTGCAACTAGGGTGCAAGAAGGGAATAAATAGGGCGCAACTAGGGCGTAACTAGGGTGTAACTAGGGCGTAACTAGGGTGCAAGTAGGGCGCAAGTAGGATGCAACTAGGGTGCAAGTGGGACGCAACTATGGCGCAACTAGGACATAACTAGAGCACAACTTGGGCACAGGTAGGGCGCAACTAGGACGCATGTAGGGCGCAACTAGGGCACAACTAGGGCCCAACTAGGGCGCAATTAGGGCGCAACTAGGATGCAAGTAGGGTACAACTAGGGTGAAACTAGGGCGCAACTAGGGCGCAACTAGGACGTGACTAGGGCGCAAGTAGGGTGCAACTAGGACATAACTAGGGCGCAACTAAGGTACAACTAGGACGCAACTAGGGTGCAACTAGGGCGCAACTAGGACGCAACTAGTGTCCAACTACGGTGCAACTAGGACTCAACTAGGGTGCAAGTAGGGCGCAAGTAGGACGCAACTAGGACGCAACTAGGGCACAACTAGGGTGTAACTAGGGCGCAACAAGGACGCAAGTAGGATGCAAGTAGGGCATAACAAGGAAGCAACTATTGCGCAACTGGGGTGCAACTAGGACGCAAGTAGGATGCAAGTAGGACACAAGTAGGACACAAACAGGGTGCAACTAGGGTGCAAGTAGGACGCAAGTAGGACGCATCTAGGGCGCAAGTAGGGCGCAAGTAGGGCACAACGATGGTGTAACTAAGGCGCAACTAGGGTGTAACTAGGGTGCAACTAGGGTGTGACTAGGGTGCAACTAGGGCACAACAAAGATGCAACTAGGATGCAACTAGGACACAAATAGGGCGCAACTAGAGTGTAACTAAGGTACAACTAGGACGCAATTAGGACGTAACTAGGACGCAACTAGGACGCAACTAGGGCAAAGCTTGTGTCCAACTGAGGCGCAACTAGGGCGCAACTAGGGTGCAAGTAGAGCGCGATGAGGGTGCAGCTAGGGCGTAACTAGGGTGCAACTAGGGCGTAACTAGGGTGTAACTAGGGCACAACTAGGGTGTAACTAGGACACAATTAGGGCACAAGTAGGGTGCAAGTAGGCCGCAACTAGGACCCAACTAGGGTGCAACTAAGGCATAACTAGGATGCAACTAGGGCACAACTAGGGTGCAACTAGGGTGCAACTAGGGCGCAACTAGGACGCAACTAGAACGCAAGTAGGACGTACCTAGGGTGTAACTATGGAGCAACTAGGGCACAAGAAGGGCACAACTAGGGCACAACTAGGGCGCAACTAGGACGCAAGTAGGGCACAAGTATGGTCCAACTAAGGCGTAGCTAGTGCCCAACTCAGGCGCAAGTAGGACGCAACTATGGCGTAACTAGGACGGAAGGAGGACGGAAGTAGGACTCAAGTAGGGGGTGACTAGGACGCAACTAGGGCCGACTAGGGTACAACTAGGTCACAAGTAGGATGTAACTAGGGTGAAACTAGGGCGTAACTAGGGTGCAACTAGGGCGCAAGTAGGACGCATGTAGGGTGCAACTAGGGCACAAGTAGGGAGCAACTAGGGCACAACTAGTGCGTAACTAGGACGCAACTAGGGTGCAAGTAGGGCGCAACTAGGGCTCAACTAGGACGCAAGTAGGGTACAACCAGGGCACAACTAGGATGCAACGAGGGCGTAGCTAGTGCCTAACTGAGGCGCAACTAGGGCGCAACTAGGACGTAAGTAGGGCGCAAGTAGGGTACAACTAGGGCACAACTAGGGCGTAACTAGGACACAACTAGGACGCAGCTAGGACGTAACTAGGGCGTAAGTAGGGCACAACTAGGACACAATTAGGGCGTACCTAGGGCGTAACTAGGAAGTAACAAGGGCGCAACTAGGGTGCAACTAGGGAAAAACTAGGACGCAAGTACGGCGCAACTAGGGTGCAACTAGGGCGTAATTAGGGGACAACTAGGGCGCAACTACGACGCAACTAGGGCGCAACTAGGGCGCAAGTAGGACGCAACTATGGTGCAACTAGGATGCAACTAGGGCGCAACTAGGGCGGCTAAGGCACAACTAGGATGCAACCAGGGTGCAACTAGGGCGCAACTAGGACGCGACTAGTTCCCAACCGAGGCACAACTAGGATGTAACTAGGACGCAAGTAGGGCGTAAGTAGGGTATAACTAGGGCGTAACTAGGGTGCAACTAGGGTGTGACTAGGGTGTAACAAGGGTGCAACTAGGAGGAAACTGGGGCACAACGTGTGTGCAACTAGGGTGCAACTAGGATGCAACTAGGACGCAACTAGGATGCAAGTAGGACGTAATTTGAACACAACTAGGGCGCAACTAGGACGCAACTAGGGTACAACTAGGACGCCACTAGGGTCCAAGTAGGATGTAAGTAGGGCACAACTAGGGTGCAACTAAGATGTAGATAGGGCGTAAACATGGCACAATTAGGGTGTAACTAGGGTATAACAAGGGCGCAACTTGGGTGCAAGTAGGAGGCAAGTAGGGTGTAACTAGGGCGTAAGTAGGGTGCAACTAGGGTGCAACTAGGGCGTAACTAGGACACAACTAGGACGCAAGTAGGGTGCAACTAGGACGCGATTAGGACACAACTAGGGTACAACTAGGACGCAACTAGGGTACAATTAGGGCGTAACTAGGACGCAAGTTGGGTGCAATGAGGGTGTAACTAGGGCGTAACTAGGGCACAACTAGGGCATAACTAGGGCGTTACTAGGACGCAAGTAGGGTACAACTAGGCCGTAACTAGGGTGCAACTAGGGTGCAACTAGGGCGCAACTAGAGCGCAACTAGTGCCTAACTGAGGCGCAACTAGGGTGCAACTAGGGCGCAAAAAGGGCACAAGTAGGGTGAAACTAGGACACAACTAGGGTTCAACTAAGGCACAACTAGGGTACAACTAGGACGCAACAAGAGCGTAAGTAGGGTGCAAGTAGGGGACAACTAGGGTGCAACTAGGACGCAACTAGGGTGGAACTAGGACGCAAGTAGGACACAACTAGGGTACAACTAGGGAACAAATAGGGCACAAGTAGGGCGCAACTAGGACGCAAGTAGGGCACAAATAGGATGCAATTATGGCAAAGCTAAGGCGCAACTAGGGTGCAACTAGGGTGCAACTAAGGCGCAACTAGGCCGCAACTAGGACGCAACAAAGACGCAACTAGGACGCAACTAGGGCACAACTAGGGCACAACTAGGATGCAACTAAGGCGCAAGTAGGATGTACCCTATTGATTATTAAATTCGATATTAATTGTTTTTGGAGTCTTCGGTTTTGAACGAATTTGTTTTTTTGACGAATTGATTCCAATCACCAAAATATCTTTTACATTCTTCGTCGAATTTCCAAAGACATTGCATTATGAGAAACCCATGCTCAAACCGGGGTCAGGACCAAGGCTTTCTTCATCTGGGACATTAAGTGGTCCTTTCTGCACCCACGAGGTACACGGACATGTCGCGGCTCATTGGGTACGTTCACTTTCGCACAAAAAATGCATCGCGCGAGCTGAGGTTTGGCTGACAACATCTGAACATCGCTGACACGGACAATCCTGACCGTTGGATTATCCGTGTCAGTCAGGTACGGACCAAACCAAGATTAGGTTTGGTCGTGTCAGTTGGACGCGGATGACCTGACCACACCGAATGGGCGCGCATGAAGTTCGAAGTTCGAAGTGTTTGAATTGTTATGCGGATGGCAGAGGTGAGCACGACCGATCGCCGAATTGAAGGATCGGCATTTCAGTTTCAACGAATTTGAAAGAATCACCAAGATAATTGTACCCAAAAATTTTCTGAACGAATTTAACAATCACTAAATTACTAAAATCTAAAAAATCAAATTTAACAATCAGTAGTGTAACTAGGAAACAACTAGGGCGCAACTAGGGCATAGCTAGTGCCCAACTGAGGTACAACTTGGGCGCAAGTAGGACGCAAGTAGGACGCAAGGAGGTTGCGACTAGGGTACAACTAGGGCGCAACTAGGGTGCAACTAGGGTATAAGTAGGGTGCAACTAGGGTGCAACCAAGGCACAACTAGGGCGCAAGTAGGACGCAAGTAGGACGCAAGTATGATGCAACAAGGGCGCAACTAGGACACAACTAGGTCACAACTAGGGTGCAACTAGGGTGCAACTAGGAAGCAACTAGGGCACAATTAGGACGAAGCTAGGGTGCAACTAGGACGCAACTAGGACGCAACTAGGACGTAACTAGGATGTAACTATGGTGCAACTAGGGCGCAAGAAGGGCACAACTAGGGCGCAACTAGGGCGCACCTAGGGCGCAAGTAGGACACAAGTAGGGCCCAAATACGGCATAGCTAGTGCCCGACTCAGGCGCAAGTAGGGCACAACTATGGTGCAACTAGGTCGGAAGTAGGACGGAAGTAGGATGCAAGTGAGGGTAACTAGGACGCAACTAGGGCACAATTAGGGTGCAACTAGGACACAAGTGGGACGTGACTAGGGTAAAACGAGGACGTAACTAGGACGCAACTAGGACGGAAGTAGGACGTATGCAGGGTGCAACTAGGACACAAGTAGGGCGCAACCAGGGGACAACTAGGGTGCAACTAGGGCATATCTACTGCCCATTTGAGGCACAACTAGGGTACAACTAGGTTGCAACTAGGGCGCAAGTAGGGCACAACTAGGGTGCAACTAGGAAAGAAGTAGGGTGCAACTAGGGTACAACTAGGACGCAGCAAGGACGTAGCTAGTGCCTAACTGAGGCGCAACTAGGGCACAACTAGGGCGCAAGTAGGGCACAAGGAGGATACAACTAGGACACATGTAAGGCGTAACTAGGGCGCAACTAGGGCACAACTAGGACATAACTAGGGAACAAGTAGGGCACAACAAGGACACAACTAGGATGCAAATTGGGTGTGACTAGTACCCAACTGAGGCACAACTAGGGCGCAGCAAGGATGGCGTAGCTAGTGCCCAACGAAGACGCAACTGGGGCACAACTAGGGCGAAAATAGGACGCAAGTAGGATGCATCTAGGGTTGCAACTAGGGCGCAACTAAGGTAAAAGTAGGACGCAACTAGGGCGCAAGTAGGGCGCAACTAGGGTACAACTAGGACAAAACTAGGGTGTAGCTAGTGCCCAACTGAGGTGCAACTAGTGCAACTAGGACGTAAGTAGGGCGCAAGTTGGGCGCAACGAGGGGCACAACTAGGACGTAACTAGGGTACAACTAGGGTGTAACTAGGGTGTAACCAGGTCGCAACTAGGGTGCAAGTAGGGCACAACTAGGGTGCAACTAGGGTACAAATTGGACGCAACTAGGACGTAACTAGGATGCAAGTAGGGTACAACTAGGGTACAACTAGGGTGTAACTAGGGCACAAGTAGGACGTAAGCAAGATGCAACTAGGTCGCAACAAGGCCCCAACTAGGACGCAACTAGAGTGCAACTAGGGTACAACTAGCGCGCAAGTAGGACACAAGTAGGGTGCATCTTCGGCGCAACAATGGCGCAACTAGGGCGTAACTTGGGCGCAACTAGGGTGCAAGTAGGACGCAACTAGGACGCAATTAGGACGCAACTAGGGTGCAACTATGTCACAAGTAGGGCACAAGTACGGCCCAACTATGGTGTAGCTAGTATCCAACTGAGGTGCAAATAGGACACAACTAGGACAGAAGTAGGACAGAGTAGGACACAAGTAGGGCGTAACTAGGACACAACAAGGACGCAACTACGGTGCAACTACGGCGCAACTAGGCGCAAGTAGGGCGCAACTAGGACGAAACTAGGGCGTAACTAAGGCACAACTAGGGTGCAAGTAGGACGCAAGTAGGACACAACTAGGACGCAACAAGGGCACAACTAGGACATAACTAGGGCACAACTAGGACGTAGATAGTGCCCAACTAAGGTGCAACTAGGACTCAACTAGGGCGCAACTAGGACGCAAGTAGGGCATGACTAGGGTGCAACTAGGACACAACTAGGGCGCAACTAGGGAGCAACTAGGGCACAAGTAGGGTGCAACTAGGACACAACTAGGACACAACTAGGGCTTAGCTAGTGTCTAATTATGGCGCGGCTAGGGCGCAACCAGGACGCAAGTAGGGTGCAAGTAGGGTGCAACTAGGGCACAACTAGGGCGTAACTAGGATGCAACTAGGGCACAACTAGGGCACTACTAGGGTGGAGGTAGGGTGCAACTAGGACGCAACTAGGGCGCAACTAAGGCACAACTAGGGTGCAATCAGGGCGCAGCTAGGACACAACTACGACGCATTTAGTGCACAACTGAGGCACAAGTAGGACGTAAGGAGGGTGCAAGTAGGGCGCAACTAGAGCGCAACCAGGGCACAACTAGGACGTAAGTAGGGTGCAACTAGGGCATACCTAGGGCGCAACAAGGGCGCAACTAGGGCGCTACTAGGGCACAAGTAGGACATAACTAGGGGGTAACAAGGGTGCAACTAGGGCGTAGCTAACGCTCAACTGAGGCGCAACTAGGGCGCAACTAGGATGCAATTAGGGCACAAGTAGGATGCAACTAGGGAACAACTAGGGCGTAACTAGGGCGCAACTAGGACGCAACTTGGGTGCAACTAGGGTATAAGTAGGATGCAACTAGGGTACAACTAGGGCATAATAAGGGCACAGCTAGGGCACAACTAGACCACAAGTAGGATGCAACTAGGGTGAAACAAGGGTAAAACTAGGGCGCACGTAGGACGCAAGTAGGGCACAACTAGGGTGCAACTAGGACGCAAATAGGACGCAACAAGGGCGCAACTAGGATGCAACTAGGGTACAATAAGGATGCAACTAGGGCATAACGAGGATGCAAGTAGGACGCAAGTAGGACACAACTTCGGTACAACTAAAATGCAGCTAGGACGCAACTAGGGCGCAACTAGGGTGCAAGTAGGGCGCATCTAGGGTACAACTAGGGGACAACTAGTGTACAAGTAGGATGTAAGTAGGACACAACTAGGACGTAGCTAGTGTACAACTGAGGTGGAAGTAGGGCGCAAGTAGGGCACAACTAGGGTGCAACTAGGGCACAAAAGGGGTGTAACTAGGACGAAACTAGGGTGCAACTAGGGCACAACTAGGACACAAGTAGGACGCAAGTAGGGCACAACTAGGGTGCAAGTAGGCCGCAACTAAGGCACAACTAGGGTGCAAGTAGGACGTAGCTAGTGTCCAACTAAGGCACAACTAGGGCTCAACTAGGGTGCAACTAGGGTGTAAGTAGGGTGCAACTAGGGCGCAACAAGGGCGCAACTAGGTTGCAACTAGGGTGCAACTAGGGCGCAAGTAGGACGCAACTAGGACACAATTGGGATACAACTAGGACGCAAGTAGGACGCAACTAGGACACAACAAGGACGCAACTAGGGCGTAGCTAGTACCCAACTGAGGTGCAACTGAGGCGCAACTAGGACGCAAGTAGGGGGCAAGTAGGGTACAACTAGGGCACAACTAGGGTGTAATAAGGGCATAATAGGACACAACTAGGGTGCAATTAGGACATAACTAGGGTGCAACTAAGGCGCAACTAGGGTCTAGCTAGGGCACAACTAGGGTGTAACTAAGGGCGCAACTAGTGTCCAACTCAGGCGCAATTAGTGTCCAACTTAGGCGCAACTAGGGCATGTGTAGGGCGCAAGTAGGGTGCAAGTAGGAGGTAACTAGGACGCAACTAGGGCGTAGCTAGTGCCCAACTGAGACACAACTAGGATACAACTAGGGTGCAACTAGGGCGCAAGTAGGGCGCAACTAGGGTACAACTAGGGTTCAACTAGGGCACGACTAGGGCGATCCTAGGGTGCAACTAGGGCGCAACTAGGGCGCAACTAGGATGCAACTAGGACGTAACTAGGGTGTAGCTAGTGCCCAATTCAGCTGCAACTAAGGCACAACTAAGGTGCAACTAGGGCGCAACTAGGGCACAAGTAGGGTACAACTAGGACACAGCTAGGGCGTAACTAGGGTGCAACTAGGGCGTAACTAGGACGCAACTAGGGTGCAAGTAGAGAGCAACTACGGTGCAAGTAGGGCACTAGTAGGGTGCATCTAGGACGCAATTAGGACACAAGTAGGGTGCAACTAGGGCACAACTAGGGTGTAACTAGGACAAATAGGGCACAACTAGGGTGCAACTAGGGTGCAACTAGGACATAACTAGGGCGCAACAAGGACAAAACTAGTGTGCAACTAGGGTGCAACTAGGGAACATCTAGGGCACAACTAGGACGCAAGCAAAACGCAAGTAGGACGCAACTATGACGTAACTAGGACACAACTAGGACGCAACTAGGGTGCAACTAGGACGCAAGTAGGGTGCAACTACGGCACAGCTAGGGCACAAGTAGGTTGCAGGTTGTGGGTAGTATCCAATTGAGGTGCAAGTAGGGCAAAACTAGAGTGCAGCTAGGACGGAAGTAGGTGTCAGTAAAATGCAAGCAACATGAGAAGCATTGTCTGAAGCAGAACGCGAGAGATGATATTTTGAGAAGTGTGGGACGAGCACTGTGATTCAGGATCAGGCAAGAGCATTAGTGGACGTGCTGCGTATGCACGAGCGCTGAAGAACTGCTTGAGTGGCACGAGACCATGAGAACAATGTGGGGGTTCAATGTTGGGGGCAGTGCCGAGGCACGGGCCGACAGGCCGGAGCGCAGAGGCACGGGCCGGCAAAGCATGAGCGCCACAGCGCAACAGCACGGGCCAGAAAAGTGAAGTGTTTCGGGGAGATGAGGCCGCAGCGTTGTCACGCGGGCTGAGTCCAAGACGACGATGCTGATGATGAGGATGCCATAACGACACTGGGCAAACACATAGGTTAGCCGGTTCTGCTTGCTGCAGCGCGTGAGTGCGTGCCGGCAGAGCAGCTGAACCTGAGCACTTCTACACTTGTGTGCGGGCGCTGATGATGCAAGGAGACAGGAGCACAAGTATGATGAGAAGCGACTGGATCTGGGGGTGGGCCATAAGGCCGAGCCAGACTGGGGGCAGGGCGAGAGCCCGGACCAAAGAGAAAGCCATAACTTGATGATTGCATGACCACAAAGGGAAGATACAATGAGAGTAAAGAGTTGCCTAAGTACTCTAGCTAGTCCTAGCCTAGATGTTCCACCAGCTATGGTGGGCGGTACGAGAGGTAGTGCCGGAGGCGCGCTGTTGCTTGGGTTGCGTGTGAGGAGGGGGAGCGGCTCCACGCGAGGGCTTGGACGCCCGTGTTACGTCGTTGCCCCAACGGGCACGGTCGTAGTGCAAGGGAGCCGCCAGGCTCATCTTTTGTCTTGTTGTGAGAACCGTGCCGCGTGTCAGCAAAGGACGTGTTTATGCCACCGGTCATTTTGGTGGAAGGCGGGAGCTCCGGTTGGTCCATTGGGCACGCGGGTATGTGGTGGTCCGCTCTTGTCTGAGAGCCACCAGTTATTGGACGGTAACCGGTGAGCCGGTTAAACTTGGGTGGTTGGCCAGGTGATCGTTGAGCGAACCGTTGGGCTGGACCGAGTAGGGAGTTGTCCTGGCCTTGTCTTGTATTTATTTTGTGTTGTGCCAAATGTGTCCATCGTTGCTCGCAGGTGCCGACACAGTAGAACCCGGGTCTTGCCTTGTGGGCACTGGAATCTTTTCTGACAGTAGGGCGCAAGTAGGGCGCAACTAGCCCTAGTTGTGCCCTAGTTGTGTCCTAGTTATGTCCTACTTGCGTCCTAGTTGCACCCTACTTGCACCCTACTTGCGCCCTAGTTATGCCCTAGTTGCGCCTTTGTTGCGTCCTAGTTGCGTCCTAGTTGTTCCCTACTTGCACCATACTTGCATCCTCGTTGCACCCTAGTTATCCCTTAGTTGTGCCCTACTTGCGTCCTCGTTCTTCCCTAGTTACGCCCTGGTTGCACCCTAGTTACTCCCTAGTTGTGCCCTAGGGAAAATCACAGACTAGCTTTCCAGTGCACTCCATTAGTGCGCTCCAACATCATGCACGAAAACCATGCACTCTACAACGAGTGCACACAAGTCTCATATTTTTTTCCATCTATCTCAGATCTCATATTTTGTCTATCTATTTCTCAACACCCCTCTCTCTCTCTAACTCTCCCTCTTCAGCCCTCTATTTACACCTCTTTACCTCTCTCTACTTTGATATCCTCCTTTTTTTATCTCTATCCTTCTCCAATCCTCTATTTCCATGCCCCTCCCTCTCTCTCTCTCTCTCTCTCTCTCTCTCTTTCTCTCTCTCTCTCTCTCTCTCTCTCTCTCCCTCTCTCTCTCTCTCTCTCTCTCTCTCTCTTTCTCTCTCTCTCTCTCTCTCTCTCTCTCTCCCTCTCTCTCTCTCTCTCTCTCTCTCTTTCT
>SZWC01025213.1:19688-35465 GCA_023375785.1 Penium margaritaceum
TCTCTCTCTCTCTCTCTCTCTCTCTCTCTCTCTCCCTCTCTCTCTCTCTCTCTCTCTCTCTCTCTCTCTCTCTCTCTCTCTCTCTCTCTCTCTCTCTCTCTCTCTCTCTCTCTCTCTCTCTCTCTCTCTCTCTCTCTTTTTCTCTCTCTCTCTTGGTACCCTTTGCCCTCAAACAATATTTTCTAGATTCGTTTACTCACTCTTCTCTTTTTTTGACACATAATAGTGTTAGTGAATGTTTTGGTTTGTGCTTTGTTGCACAAAAAGAACATATTCATCAGCCGCTGACCTATACTAGTCTATGGATTGAACGATTGTGATACATTTGTATTAAAATCTGTTGGTCTCCAAACCTATAATAGTCTCTTAAAAAAAATTCACCGATACATAGATAGCCATCGCTCAGAGGGATTCAGCGCCGCTTAAGTTCTCTCGCATTGAGTTGCCGACAGGTGGTTGTCCCATGTGGAAGAGTGATGGCTGTCTTTTTTGCCGTCAGCATGGAGGATAAGCCTATCGTCTCACTGACCCGATTGCCGTCCGAAGACCGAGGAGGGAGTTTTCGCGTTTCTAAGACCCCCCTAGTGCAAGGCATTGTGTACATGGGTCAGTGCGATCAATCTGCATGACGAAGTGCACTTATCAGACACTCAGGGTGCGATACTGCACAGTTTTGAACCTAATTTGTTTGAGATTTGTTTTCAAGAGCGGAATATGGTTTGCGAATATCACCGTCTCGATTATCAAACAAAAGATTCAGCAGCAGAACATCATTTGTCGTTTTTTACTAGAAGGCGGTCTTTCAGAGTGGGACAAAAATCGTTTGATGAAAGACCCGTTTCGTCTAATCCTTTCAGATTTTTTTCTTATTTTGTGACTTCAATATCAATAGCGACGAGTCTCATTAGAAAATCCAATCCAGTGTTTGCGTCAGAAATTTGAAAACTATCATGGCAAGCTTCGTAAAACTTTACGTAAAGAGAGGATTATAAGATTTCTCTATTGAGAAGTCTTAGGTCGTTGATTGTTGTCTTCATAGTTGAAGAAATCAATCGGCATTCTCCAAATTTTGTTCTTTCCATTTGAAGAACTTTCATAAACAAGCACGTATTAGGAACATTTAGTTTTTCACAAATGTTTGCACTGCTATATCAAGGGATCAACGATCTTTAATTGGGGAGAAGAGGGCCTACCATTTCATTTAACCGTGTCCAGTCTCGAGCCTCGCAACAAGTGGGTTTGCTGTCACTCGATGCCAATCTTTGATCGCAAACTGCAATGGTTTGCTGCTTGAAATGCTTCATGACTCCTCGTGATGCATCCATTTCGGAATGAGGCTTTCCCATACTGAGTACGTGATAAGTGCACTTTCACACTCACTTTGAGTGCACTCGGCACATGCACTACCTCCGTACACTAGGGCCATCTCTAGACAACATTGGGAGGAATGAATTGAAGAAGCTATCCAGTCACTGCAATCCATAAGAACGCAGAAAAGACGGCTGTGAGGTTCAACACGAAACGCTGCTCGGAGCGGACGATTGGACGGCTCAAAGATGCGAACCCAACAGCGAAGACAAGGAATGTCGTTCGTAATCTATGCTAGACTTTTTTTACACAGCTAGCACAATCAGAATATTAGAAAATGTCTACATCACAAAGTAAAAAAAAGTTG
Source organism: Penium margaritaceum (assembly GCA_023375785.1). Lineage (NCBI taxonomy): Eukaryota > Viridiplantae > Streptophyta > Zygnematophyceae > Desmidiales > Peniaceae > Penium > Penium margaritaceum. The sequence goes on from SZWC01025213.1 coordinate 21,364, forward strand.
TAAGAGTCTTAGAAACCAGATCAAACATACTTTACGCTGCTCAGTTTTTTTTGTCAGTATTCAGGTATATCTTCTTTTTTAGATCAGGTAAATACTTGAACCAAGAAATGACTGGCCTTAAATATGCTTAGAAATACACATTGTTGTTGAAATTAAAGAGAGACCTCTGTACATTCCTTTCTAAGAGAAAACATTTATGAGCCATGTAGGAAAAGTTAAATCTTGTCATTGGACACATAACAATTCAGCATACTGAGTGCGCTCTTAGTGTACTTTTACATGGTGAGTGAGCGCACTCGCAACACACACTAGCCCCACGCACTAGGGTCGTTCCTAAGAAGAGAATAACTGGATACATAAGACAAAAAATGAAGGTTTTCTTGGATACATGAGACAAATGAGCACACTCAGTGCGTTCTAAAAATGTTTTTTTATGGTGAATGAAAACACTTGTCACGTACACTAGCCCGACGCACCAGGGTCGTTCCTAAGGAGAGAATTGTTTGGACATACAAGACAAAATGCAATATTCACTTGGACACATAAGACAAAGTAGCACATTGAGTGCGCTTTTAGTGTAGTTGCGCCCTAGTTGCGCCTCAGTTTGGCAATAGCTACATCCTAGTTGCGTCCTAGTTGTGCCTTAGTTGCACCCTACTTGTACCCTAGTAACGTCCTACTTGCGTCCTACTTGCGTCCTACTTGCGCCCTAGTTACGCCCTAGTAGCGCCCTTGCTTTGCTATAGTTGCGTCCTACTTGCGTCCTAGTTGTGTCCTAGTTGTACCCTAGTCGCACCCATTTTGAGCCCTACTTCCGTCCTACTTCTATCCTAGGTGCGTCCAAGTTGCGCCCTACTTGCACCTCAGTTGGACATTAACTACGCCTTATTTGGACCATACTTATGCCTTACTTTTGCCCTAGTTGCGCCCTAGTTGCGCCCTACTTACCCCTCAGTTGGACACTAGCTACGCCCTAGTTGCATCCTAGTTGCGCCCTACTTCCGTCCTAGTTGTGTCCTACTTGCGTCCTAGTTGTGCTCTCATTGTCCCCTAGTTGCACCGGGGTTGTACCCTACTTGCACCCTAGTTGCATCCTAGTTACGCCCTAGTTACGCCCTCTACGTCCTTGTTGCGCCCTTGTTGCACTCTAGTTGCACCCTAGTTGCGCCCTACTTGTGTCCTACTTGCACCATAGTTGCGCCCTAGTTACGCCTCAGTTGGGCACTAGGTGTACCCTAGTTGCAACCTAGTTGCGTCCTACTTGCATCCTAGTTGCGCCTTAATTGCGCCCTAGTTGCGCCCTAGTTGCGCTCTACTTGCGCCCTAGTTGCTCCCTAGTTGTGTCCCAGTTGCGCCCTGGCTAAGCCCTAGTTGTGTTCTAGTTGTGCCCTACTTGTGCCCTACTTGCGCATTAGTTGTGCCCTAGTTGCGCCTCAGTTGGACACTAGCTACGGCCAAGTTGTGCCCTAGTTGCATCCTAGTCACACCCTACTTGCGTCCTAGTTGCACCCTAGTTGTGCACTAGTTGCGTCCTAGTTGCGTCCTACTTGCGCCCTAGTTGCTCCCTAGTTGCGTCCTAGTTCCGCCTCAGTTGAAAACTAGCTATGCCCTAATTGCGCCATAGTTGCACCCTAGTTACCGCCTACTTGCGCCCTAGTTTCACCCTACTTGCGCCCTACTTGCGCCCTAGTTGCAACCGAGACGGTCCGCTTCACCAGTCATTTTTTGCGAGAGTTGATGACACGTTCCGGCAGTAGGATCCAGCTATTAATGGCATTCCATCCTCAGACCGATGGGCAAACCGGGCAAACCGAGCAAACTGACCAAACACTCGAAAAACTTCTTTGAACTTTATGCGAGCTACACGACACCTATTGGACAACAAAATTGCCGACCGCTGAACTCGCAAACAACTCTACCACTTCCACCACAAGTGAAATACCTTTCGAGGTGGTGTACAGCAAGCTTCCCGCCACACCGGCTGGATTGTAAAGTCAGAGTAACATTTCACAAGAATCTTGGAGGAAACACAGCAAACCCTCGTAAAGACACAAGGAGCTATGAAGCGGGCATACGACCGACATTGCAGCGATGACGTGTTCAACACTGGCGATCGCATCCTCCTCAGTTCAGCGAACATCAAACTCCAAGGAAAGGACTTCGCGAAGCTCAAACCCCGCTGGTAAGAATCATTTGAGATCAAGCGAATACAAACCCCAGTCGTCACTCATCTTCATCTCCCTGACAGCATGGTAATCCACCCTGTCTCCCGCATCAGCAAGCTGAAGTACTACCGGGACCCACATCAGAACTTCCCTGGCCGAGACGTCGCACCTCAGCCACCGGTACAAGTGGACAGAGATACAAAGTACGTGATGGCACATATCTTCGGACATCAACGCCGTGGGAAAACGATCGAGAATCTGGTCAAGTGGCACGGCTACGACCTTGTGCGCAACAGCTGGGAGTCCTACGACAACCTCGGAGACTTCAATCATTGGACCGAAGGTTATTTTCGCCGTCACCGGCCTAAGTCAGCTAGCGCGTCGGGGCGTCGCGGCTAGAAGGGAAGAAGTGTTACGTCCCTAACGAGTCCCTAAAACTCGCCAATGGACTTTTTTGTCCTTACATTCATGGCCCACCGTGCAGCGACTTTAGGATTTTTTTGTCGTTCGGTCGAGGGCGTTTTTGCCAACTGCCCCTACCTCTAGTGTTCCATTCCAGAAGTTTCTGACAACTTCGACCACCTTCCAGAATGGTTAAACAAAAGTGTCGCAAACCATATTGATGTTTCGATATAGTTCGGTCGACTTCTCGACGACGCTCGAATTTTATAAAGAAGCGACAAGATATTCTCGAAGCCCCCCGACTCTCGCTGGAGCTTCTCGAATCCACTACACACGGCACGACCTCGCATGCGTCGCTCGACTCAAGCACTGAGGACTTGACATATGTCACATTCTCATTCTCGGCATCGTAGATGTGTTCAACTCACTCGACACTTGTCATCGAATTACACTTACTGCTTAACATAAATCCTCCATTTTTCCCAACCACGCGAATCGTCTTTTGTCCCTCAACTCATCCGTGTAAACCACCCGCATTCCGCTCGTCGTAATGATACCCTATGAGCTAATAATATTATTACACATTGCTGAACACGTAACGTGTAAAACTCGACGACAAAGAAGCGAACAAGTCTGGAAGGTGGACAGGATGGACACGGTGTCCAAAGTGGTGTACGGTATGGATCCATTGAAAGTGATTTTCCAGTAATGTGCGATACAAGAATATTATCGTTATTCCAATCTCACTTACTAAAGTGGAAGTAGGATGTTGATAATATTTCATCCGTACTGGGCATTTTGGCGATAATTCCCCGGAGCACAGAAAGTTGGGGCGACCTGGCAATATGTTTCCAAAATGGGGGCGGCGTAGTGATAATCCTCAAAATGGGACGCTAGTGCAATGCGAGTGCGGTCCAGCGAGAATAAGAGAGACTTGCAAGTCCGCCCTAGAGGTTGGGGTGTTTCCCCCACATTGTGAAGCGGGAGCTGAGAGATATGCGGTAGTGACTGGTTTATTGTCCGGTTCGCGAAGGGAAATTTATCGTGAAGTGCAGGCAACCGTGACAGGTGCCAACTACCAGCCTACCGGTGACGCCCCTGCTCTGACGACCAACCTTCTCCTCCCGCGTCAAGGACCTCACTTCTCTCACTTGCAACAAAGGCCGGTGTCACATCCAACGAACTCAACTCACCGCGGGAAGTCGCGGTGAGCTAAGTTCGTAAGGTCGATCAACTCGTTCATAGCAAACCGCGTCGAACGTGGCTGATTTTTTGTTCTTGACTTGATGGCGCAGACTTTTCCGCGTGAAAGTTCATTCAGCAACAGTGTGACACCATCTGCTCGCAAGTAGCATACATGTTTAAAAATTTGTTTTCTTTTGTTCTGGTGAAAGTGGAGTGACATCGTGCGAGCAATGACGTGGCTCACTTTGATGATGTCACAGTTGCGATAAGGACAAGCGACGTGAGTCAGCGGCGGTTCGGCTGACAACTTCTTCTCCGAATATTACGCGACCGACGATGTTTGCTACGAGTTGCTACACCTCCTAGGTTGTAGCAACTCTTGAGCAATTCGTTGACTTTTTTTTTTGTGTGTGGCTAGGATAGCCTTAGAGGTGAGGGAACCTATGCTGCACCCTTGACAACCGCGAGGGGTCAGTCTCTGGCGAGGGCTTTCAGTCAAAGACTGTGCCCTATGCAGCTTATGTTGCACCAGTTTAGGTACCCACGGAACCCTCGTTCCATGGATTATGTGGGAGTCTCACCCACTAACCCTAACCCCTAAGAGTATCTTTACCACGGGTCGTAACCCTGTGGTTGGGGGTTCAATGGCAGGTTTTATCCTGTCCGCTGAAATACTCGGCCCCCCGATGTGTTAGATGTGCTAAGCCAGAGATGCTTTAAGCTGGGGTGTAGAACAAGGTGGGGTGGGGATGCTTTTGTATCTATGTTGCAGATTTTGGTTGAGGTTGTGATCTGTTCTATCATTTGGTTAGATGGTTTTTTGTTGGGGCTTTTGTGAAGACGAATGAGATGAAGATTTATCCGTTCCGTGAAGCTTTTGGTGATGTTCAGGCAAAGCAATGCAGTGGGGTTTCGTAGTGGTGTTCTTTGGGTCATGGAAATCTGACATCTGTATGTCCAAATTTCTCGAAAGGTTATCGCTTGTAGTAGTTGCCACCATATGAAATCCTGGTGGTAGTGTTGGAAAAGGAAGACTGTGGTTGTTTGTTCTTGGCACATTATGAAGAAGCTTTGCTTTAGCTTATGTAGGACGTTTTGGATTTTTGGACATTGGTCAAAGGCATGGGCTATGTCCTCGCTGTGTAAGCCACATAGGGGGCAAATGTTTTCAAAGGGGTGGGAGAAGAAACGCAGACGATAGCGTACTTGGATGCTTTGAATGAGGATTTTGAGCAGGGTATCTTTGGGCTTTGTTGGGATGATTTTTGAGTAGAGGATGTTGTGAAGGGCCTTGTCGTTGGGTGGTGGAACACCTTCTAGTTCCCATTTTTCCTGATAGGTTACGGGTTTGATGACTTGATCTATGAGTATGTGATAAATTTCCATAAGTTTTGGGGTTTTTGGGTGGTCAATACGCCAAGATGGGATGGAGACGTTGTTACAGTGACCTAGAAAGTTGTTATCTCTGGTGTGTACCGGTGTCCAAATGCTCAAATTGTGGATTGGGGTGTCGGCGTATTTGGTGGGTTCGATTTTAAGGTCCGGTGTGACTGTGGAAGTAGATGCAATGTAACCTTCACCTGTAGGTCGGAGTCTGTACATGAAAGCAGGCGGTTTGTTTGTGTATGTTGTGATACACCAGAATTCATGTGTAGAGGAGTTATCTTTTTTCTTTTGGAGGATTATGTCTACCCATTCTTGTGGGACTGCTTGTTTGACTTTGTTGATAATGTTCTGTTCCTGCAGTGTTTTCCCAGTGGGAAAAAGAGAGAGTTGTTGGTGAAAAACATGTTTGAGTTGATATTCTCTTTCGAGTAGAAAATGTTCTCTTCTGTCTAGTCCAAAGGGTTTGCCATTTGGTTTCAGAATGAAGCGGTTGAAGGCGACATATTCTTGTAGCAGTTCTTGTATGAGCAGAGTTGGGGATAGGATCTTTGGTTTGGTCGCTAAAAACTGCGTCAAAATCTCCGTCCATCTAGGGTTGCGGTGGCTTTTAAATTTGAGTATGTCTGGGTGCGAGAGAAATAAATGACCTTTTTTTAAGAAACTTTGTGTAGTCCAGGCAACGTTCTTCCAGGCGTCTTGTGAAGCCGAGAGGAAATTGTATGCTCTTAGCGCTTGTTGGGCTTGTACTAGAGTAGTGGGCCATAAGATCCCTAGACCTCCTTTCTTAGGGGGCGTGATGGCAAGATTTTTGTTGATGAAACGAAGTTTGCCGACTTGTTTGGAGGCGGAGAGTAGATTAAGGATTGTGGTTTGGATTTTCTTCAGTGTGTCCGTGGAAGGAGGGCATAGGTCTGAATGGTAGAGAAATTTAGGGATGAGGTAATTGTTTATGATAATGATTAGAGTGGAGAGGGTGAAGTGAAAGTTTCTCCATGCTATGGCGGATTCGTTGATATTCTTAGTTAGTTTGGCCCACATGGCCGAGCTTTGCTTGTCTTGATCAAGGTTGATGCCCAGGACCCGTTGTGGTTCTGTGGATGTTTGGAAGCTGCCTGAGGAGGGGACTGTCACGTGGGGTCCAGCAGGGAAAAGGATTGTTTTGTCTTTGTTTGCTTTTAGCCCTGTCAGTTCCTTACTTGGATCAAGGATCTGTGTAGCTTTATCTAGATTTGCTTGGTCTTTAACGAAAATTGTGGTGTCATCAGCGTATGCACCAAAGGTCGGGCAGTGAGTTGGGGAAGGGATGGGTTTGTCAACTATGATTGCATAATATTGGTTTAAGGGCTCCATAGCTATGATGAAGAGTAGTGGGGCTAATGGGCACCCTTGTCTTACTCCGGTTTCTGTGGTGATTTGTGGGGTGAGATTTCCGTTTAGTAGAAAGCTAGTCCTTGTGTGGTGGAGGGTGGCTTGGATCCAGTGGATGTAAATGGGAGGGAAACCCATGTGATGCATGGTGCGGTATAGGTGTGGGCGAAGAAGGGTATCATATGCTTTTTCGAAGTCCGCAAGTAAGAAGGCGAGGTTTGTTTTGGTATGAGTAGCCCAGTGTTGCATGTCCAGGATGCATGAGAGAGTATCCTTGATGTTTCTACCAGCCACGAAACCGGTTTGTTCCGGACTGATAATGTATGGGAGGATGTCGTGGAGTCTGTTTGCCAGGACCTTGGCTAGTATTTTGCAGTCAGTGTTAAGGAGCGAGATAGGCCTGTAGTTTCGGATGTCGGTTGGGTCACCCTTTTTTAAGAGGAGGCAGGTTACAGAGTCAGTGAACTCCACAAGTTTATCTGGATCATTGAGAAAATCTTCGAAGGCTTTGAGGAGGTTTTTTTCAATGAGTTTTGGTGCTTCTTTGTAGAATTCAGCAGGAATGCCGTCAGGTCCAGGGGCTTTGTTGGAAGCCATTTGCGAGATACTCTTGCGGATTTCTTTTGTGGTTAGAGGGACTTGTAAACCCGGTAGGAATTACTGTGGGATTTGTTTTAGCGGGGGCATGTTTGGAGGGGGTTGAGTTGAAGTTGGTTGTGAGAAGAGGTTGCGGTAGAAAGATGTGATGATAGAGGCTAATTCAATGGGGGCAGCTGTTAAGAAACCGTCGGGGTTTTTTAGAGTGGTGATAGTGGCTCCTTTTTTCCGTGCTCGAATGTGGCTGGATAGGAATTTAGAGGCCTGTTCGAGGCCCTCTGTGTAATTGAGTTGGGCTATTATGTGTTTGTGTTTGGTTTCTTCAAGTATGTATTTTTTGAGGGATTGTTCCAGCTTGCATAATTCGGATTGAATGTTGTGGTCATTAGGGCGTATGCAACGTTGTGTGAGAGAGTTTATTTTGTTGTTTAAGTTTGAGATTGTTTTTGTGCGGCGTTTTTGTTCTTCCGCACTGTATTTTTTTAAAGCCTTCTTGACCATGAGTTTGTAAGAGGACCACATAGTGTGAGCAAGATTTTTAAGTAGTAGTTGACCGAAGGGTCGTGATAGCAGCGAGGTGTTGAGCTTCCAGAGACCTTTGCCTGGTTTGTTAGCTGTGACGAGCCTGATTTGTACAAAGGGTGCTACGATATGGTCCGATAAGGCGTCAGGGACTGCAGCGTGTGAGGCTTCTTTGATTGAGTGGGATTGTGTGAGCGTTGTGCATATGAAGTCAATTCTCGAGGAGGACTTGTGAGGGGTGGAATAAAAGGTGAAAAAGGAGGAAAGAGGGTGTAGAATTCTGAAACAGTCGAGGAGATCATGGGTATTAAGGAGATTGTTGAGGAAATGTGAATCTTTGGATAACTCTTGGGGGTTTCTGCCTACTTCTTCAGACGTGGAGTTGAAGTCTCCTAGTAGGAAATTGGTAGGGTGTTCTTGTAAGAAATTATCTAGTTCTTTCCAGAAGCTTTTCCTGTGTTTTAACGTAGCAGGTGCATAGATAGAGGTAAGAGTCATTGGAGAACCGTGAACCTCGAAGTTGCACTGTAGGATGTTCGGGTTGTCATGTGTCATTTGTATCGTATGTTTGATGTAGTCTGTTTCACGGTATAGGATACAGATACCTCCTGTATGAGTGGAATCAGAGTGTGTGTACACCGTGTCCCAGCCTAGTTGCTTTTGTAGAGTAGTGTATTTCTTGGTGGTGTCTAGATGTGTGTCTATTAATGCACAGAAGGTGGGTTTATGAAGGGAGTTAAAGATTTTGAGAAAAGGTATCTTTGAGGGTTTTGTGATGTCATTTATGTTGAGGCAACAGATAGAGATAGAGGATTCTAGTCGAGGGGAGGTGGTAGCTCGTTTGTTTTCTTTTTGTTTCCTTAGGGATGTCATTTTGTCAGAGCTTCTTTTAGATCCGGTGATGATGGAAGGTGGGGGGGGTTTGCCCTTTTTGGAGGTTTTTTCTTGACCGTTGGGTGGTGGAGACTTTCTTTTCTGGGAGGTGGTTGAGTGGTTATCCGAGCTTGTTATGGTTTGGGGGCTAGAGATGCAAGATATCTGGGTGGGAAATTGTGGACTGGTCCCTGGATGGGTGGGTGTTTGACCAGGGGGGAAGGAGAAGGTGCATTGGAAGAGGTGTTGTGCATGTTCTGGATTGTGTGATGGTTTCGGGGGGTTGTCTGGTGGGTGGACAGGCTGGTTTTCATGATGTTTTGAAGGAGGAATAGTTTGTTTGATAGTGGGCTGATTGTTTTGTGATTGGGGGATGGAACTAAGGTTGTGCGTGGAGAGTGTATTGTCAGTTTTGTGGTGGATTATGGGGTGTTTTTTGGGTTTTCCAACTTCCGTTGAGTTTGAGTTGTAGTGTTCGGGGCCACGATGAGGGCATATAGGGGTTGAGTGGGGGAGTTTTGGGAGTTCATCGTTCGTGTTTTTGTCCATTTTGATGGAGTTAGCACTGTACGACGAGAGGGTTTCCTATTGTCCATCGTGATGTAACTGCTGTAGGGTTTGTAGGTAGGTTAGGAGGAGTGCCAGTTCGGGTTGTTCTAGTGGATTATGCTTTGTGTAGTTATGTAGAAGAATGAGAAGGGCGAGGTTTTGTGCCATTTTAGTGGTAAAAATGGGTGTATTTGGTTGAGTGTCTTGCCGACGAAGAGGGGAATGTGTCAGCTTGTGATCACTGGGAGGGGGAGTGTAAGGCCACGAGTTGTGTATGACGTGGACATGTTGTATGTGATAGTGAGAATTGTTATGTTTGCGAAGTGATTTTTTAACAAGTCTAAGCTTGCGTTTGCTAGGGGTATGTCTGCGGTTGATGCAACAGATGCAATGGCAGAAGGGGGTGAGAGCCTGGAGATAAGAAAGTGGTTTGTAAAAGTACCAACTTTGTTCTTCTTGTCGTGAATGACGTTGATCATAGTAGCGTTCATCTTGAGTGTTTGTGCGAAAGGAGGAGAATGTCCCATATTTTGATTGGGAAGGGAAATTGAACTGAGAGTTGCGTGGTGGAGGATTGTTTTCTTACAGAAAGGGTATGAAAGGTTACAGCCAGAGGATATGATAAGGGTTGTTGTTATGGTAGTTGTGTGAGTGTTGATAGATAGGTTGAGATAGGTAGGAATAGGTAGGTCTGGAGGTTGTAGGTTTCTTTGCCTTAGTGTGATTGAGCCGGTTTGCATGATTGGTACCGTGGTTATGAGAGTTAAGTGTTAGGCTGTGTTGGGTATGTGTCGTGGTGGGAGATCTCTGCGGAAAGTTGATGCGTAAAAAGTGTTGTGTGTAGTTTTTCCGGCTTCCTATAGGTGGTACGATAACTATACCCTCGAGTTGTGATTGCGGATGACATCGGTCAAAATGTGGTAGGCTTTGTAAATGTGTTAGTGCGGTTGGAGAAAACCTCCTGTTGAAAAGGAGGGTGTGGTTGTGATCTGTGTAGGTGTGAAGAGAAGAGTTGTACGAGTGATTACTTAGCTTTACATAGAGGTTGAAGTATAGTTTGTGGAGTGCTCTTTGTGAACATGGGGTTTGCGTTGAGACACCTCGAGTAGATTGTTTGCCTGATAAATGTGGAATAAGGGAGGCGGAGGTTTTATGATGAGTAGCAATTTTGATGTGTGTGTGCGAAGATTGTTGCATGCTGGTCCGGGAGTCAGGGAAATAAGGTACACATAGTTGTAAAACGTTTTCAGTGTAACATGGTAGACTTCTAGGACTTCTACTCTCAGGACTAGACAAGAATAGGTCTTCTACAGTAGAGTTGCTCTGAAAAAGGAACGGATCTAGTCTATTATTCCCAAACTGAGGGGGTTTGAGGGGGGAGTGGGATTGGGCCGAGCATTCGGGATCAGGGGATCGTGACCTCAACAGATCCGGGGAATTGGATGGGGCAGAGCATGGCAAGCATCCATCTTGGCAGGTGACTTGTACTTCGGAATTGGGTTGGGCCGAGCGTAGTTTGAACTTGCCTGGAGGTCTGCAGGGAAGAGAGACAGTGTTAGCATTGAAATGGATGCAAGCATGTAGGATAATGGCATTTAATAGTTTACCAGAAACGGTGTTTAGAACTTGAAGTGCCTCCTCAGAGTGTCCAGATCCGCGTTGACATTCACAATTAGTTGGTCTTGGCTTGGGTTTTTCCTGTAGGCTCTGCGGGCTTGTTTGTGTGTATTCGTGGCGGCATGTGCGTGGAGCAAGTCCAGAGAGCGGCCAGAGTAGTTTCTGCAGGCCAAGTAGTTGCAAATGTGGAGTTCTGACACCTTTCCAGCATTTGTGAAGAGGAAACCTGGATCTCCTTTCCAGATCGGAGAGTAGTGAGAGTTTCCAATATGACGTTCTGGTATAGAGACAGCAGACTGTTAGCCGAGGAATAGTCAGGGGTTTAGGGAGCGGATAAGAACAGGACGTACCGCATTGTCTGTGCACAGCGATGATAGATCTGATGCCGTTCAAGGGGTGGGAGCGGGTTACCGGGAAGAGAGCGTGGTAACACGTGTGGTGGTTGTTGTTGTAGTACTGACAGACTGGTCCCGAAAAGTACAGGGTGATCTTGTACTTTTGATTTCCATCGATGTAAAAAACGGGGATTACCTTCAGAAAAGTGGGGTCTTCAGGGTGCCCAACCGGGAGTCCGAGGACGGTGTTTGTTGTTTGTCCTGTGATCGGGTTCACGTAGCGGTGAAGAGACATTATTTGCATCAGTGGCGGTTTGGTATTGCCTGCTTGACACTCTCTGGTGAGAGTACGTGCGACGTCCCCCATGTCGAAAGTCTCCGGCAGGCCTTTGATGGCAAGCGTAGGTTCTAGAGGTTTCAGCGCTCTGGTTGCCTCATAGGTTGGGTGAGTCACTTTCGTGACAACCACCTCCACCTTGTTGTCAAGGTCTGCACAGATACGGAATAGAGGAGAGTTTGTGAAAAAGGTAGTGACTTGGGGTAGGTGGCGAGGAGATTGTGGCCACCGACCTGCCGGAGAGTAAAGAAAGGGTGATAGTTGAACGGCGAAGGCCGGGATGTTGCCAGAGGTATCTTCAAACTGAATGGTGTACCGAGCCATGCGTATGCGTCCGTTCGGGACCGAGTTGATAGCAAAGACTTTTGCCGTGTGAAAGAGAGCAGCAGGAATGTTCTTGATTTTTTTGTGCATCATGTCCAGAAAGTACATCGCAATGCGTTCCCCATACCCGGCATGTTGGTTGTTGAAAATGAGGGTGATGGTTGAGCCGAAACTACGAATGTACTGATCCAGGGTTTTTCCCGAGGTCATGGTGGTAGCGCCGATTTGAGCAGGCAGGTCAGAGAGGAGGTCCAATTCCGCTTCCAGATCGTCAAGGTTTTCCAGTTCCATTGGGGGTGGTGTGTGGCCGGCCGGGGCATTGCCTGCAGTAGCGTCAGCGGAGTTTTCATAGCGGCGTTCAAAAGATCCTTCGGAGTATACACTCATGTCCGCGGTGGACGTGGATTGACCAGCTGGGTTTGAAATAGGTGTGGAGATGCCTTGAGCTTGATGGGCGACAGCAGCGGCAGCGGGGGTCGTCGATCCCTGACGGTTGTCATGGGTTGTAGGTTGGGGGCGAGGTCTCGCTAGACTTGTTTGAAACGTGGAGGTGCCGGCCACGTGTGTCAGAGGGCTTTTTCCGCCAACCTCGGTCCGTGTAGAGAGTTGGGTCTGAGTTGGAGCTTCGTTTTGCCCCGAGAAAGGTGATGTTGCCTCCTCGGTTGGGGCAAAACCTTTGATGTTCGGAATAGTTCCTTCGACGCCTTCCATGTTCGCCGGTTCTGCAGATTGGGGGATGAACTTGAGGTTAGATCTCTGCAACGCGAGATGATGTCGAGAGTCATTGGGATCTGGATGTAGTGGATAGGAAACCTCTCCATGAGATGGAGGGTGTAATAAAGAGTTGTGTAAACTCGGGGTATGAAGCCCAGTTGCTTTGTGGGAGCCGTGTGGCCGGAGGTTGAAGGTGTATCGAGTGACTAGTCGAAAGCTTAACTTGGGCCATTGATGCTTGAAAGTAGAGAGAATCGGGTAGTGCAGGAGCACTGAGCTGCAAAGCTTGGAATGTGAGTGCCAGGAGAGCAGGGGGTTAAAGTAGTCAGAGCGGAGGACTGCGGTGTAATCCAGGATAGGGGTGCTTAGCGGTCGCTGCGCGGGAACCCGGCCACTTTTTTCTTTTTCTTTTTGTCTCGGCCACTTTTTTTGGGGTTTCCACGCGTCGTAGAGCGCCTGGTTTGTTAGTATTTCTCGTTTGAGAAAGTAATGTTTTCTGAAGTGAAGAGAGAAGAAGCGTCTGGTCCTCAGTGTATAGAAGCCGATATTGAAAAAAAGAGACTCAGGAAAAGCAGGGGGCGGCGAATTCGGAGGCCGATGTAGAGTCGAGGATGTGGATTTGAGATTAAGAGGGGTACATGTCGATCTCCATATCTTGTGATGTCGGGTGTTGAGGAGAAAAGTGTATGGCAAAATGTGGCGTCCTCCTGTTGTTGCAGATCTTAGGGCTTCGGATGCATGCGGTTCCTGAGAGATCATGGGCATCATGGGACATGTGAGCAGTAGGATCATGAGAAAAAGCTGAAGTACATCGGGGCTTCGCGATGACAGCTTTGGTTTTGTCTGCATTGGCGTTGGTGTGTTGGATGGGCCAATCTTCTGTTGCGTCTGCGGATTTCCGGTTACTCTGGTTGGCCGTTCGGCCAGATCTTCGATGTTGGATGTCACGTTGGCCACCTTGGGTGGAGACGAGGGTGTCCACGTGGAGAAAAGGCCTGTGATGTAGATTGCCACGTATGGCAGAAAGGCATCCATGTTAGGGGCCCACGGGGTTGAGGATGCCGCGTGGTGGTTGCGCATGAGGACGTCGAGGACAAAGCGATCGGATGTCAGGCCTGGGGCATGTGTCAGCAGGTCAGGTTCGGTGCGGCAGAGCGTCTTCGGTGCGGCAGAGCAGCTTCGGTGCGGCAGAGCGGCTTCGGTGCGGAGAATGAATCCGTTGCTCATCACGCGGTTGACGAACAATGACGCAGTCTCTGCTCTAGTTCTTGTCATCGGTTTTTGGCGCTCTCCAAAATCCGTCGATGAACATTGAGCAACTCGTTGACAGCGCCCCGGATTTCACGCGTTCATAGTGTGGTGCGACTCGAAAACATGGGTCAACACTGACAATCTCGCGTCAGAATTTGTCTGAAACTTTCTCAGTGCCGTTCCGCCGAGGCGAGTTGCTGAGGGCGCCGGTGTGACCGCAGATGCCCAACGACGACCTCCGACTTGCTCTGTTTTTCGAAGAGGGAACGCGGAGGGCGGGAGCGAGTTGCTACTGGTCTGTGTGACCACCGGCCAAAGCCCAGAGATGTTCACAGCCGAGACGGCTGCGACCTTACACCACCAGCTACGAAGAACCATCGCTACTTTTGCGGGCCATGCCAAGACTGCAGGCCAGCCCTTCTTACGCACTGCGGGTTCGAGGCTGCGGGTTCCTGACTCAGTTTTCAGCACTTTAAA
>SZWC01025214.1:0-10120 GCA_023375785.1 Penium margaritaceum
GAGAGAGAGAGAGAGAGAGAGAGAGAGAGAGAGAGAGAGAGAGAGAGAGAGAGAGAGAGAGAGAGAGCCGATTGACCAGACGTGACAGAAGTCGAGAAGAAAATGTTTGAAAAATACGCAATGAGCTGTCAGTGGACAGAAACGCCGACCGTAGACAGAATTGCCATCGCGGAAGTCATTATGCAACGGATTGTCTGACATCCGCGTAGATTCTTGGCTACCAAACTGATTGAATAGGGTTACTACGTAACCCCAAAAAGGACAGCACACGTCTTGTGTCGCGCACTTCTCACGAGCTGTGTCATATGCACGAGTTTTGAGAGTGTGAGAGCATGCTGACACAACATTTTGAAAATGGCCACATCTGTTACCTGTCGGAGATACACCAGCCAGATTCGTACGACTTTGCAAGACTGCAGTGCAGCAGTTACTAGCAGCAACGAAGTTGGCCAGATCTGGAAGCATCCTCCAAAGTAGGCTATATTGGTAAGGGGTGGAGGCAGGTGGGCTGCAGATACAAGAGAATTAAAAAACATGGCTAGATCTGTAAAATGGCCAAGCACGAAGTCGAAAAATAAAAAACATCTGGTTAATTCTCGGCAAGGAACTCGCTTGCGCTCGATGGAACTTGGTTCGGGGTGTTCGGGAGTGTTGCTAGCAACAACCCCATTTTGCTCCACAATAGGTTAAGAACTAGGAGCCAAAGCGGGTGTCATGCGCGTGAACCGAGTTGTTGGTACGGAACGGACATCCGTCATGCAAAGTTCTAGGCTACGCCCCGAGTTTACTGAAATTCATCCTTCATCAACGTTCCTACACAATTCTACACGAGAATAGCCGACGTGGCCTCGACGCGAAAAGTCACCGAGGGGTCCGTACCGGTGTTGAATGTTGTATTTTTGTGGCGGTTTCCGCCACAGGCAAGGCTTAGATGAAAGGTGTTTTCGTGCTTCAACAACCCTTCATGCTTCATCGATGTCTCGTAGAGCGACCAATCACGTTGTTTGGGCTGGATGAAATTCGATGAAGGTCAATGAAAGGAGGTCGCAATTTGGCACAAAGGAGAAATTCAACAATAATTCAACTAGTTTTATGAATTTCTCTGGCTTAAAATGACAACCTTTCATCGGAGTACACGATCAAAACTTGAACGTCCACATGATCGAAATTCAAACATCCAAACACAAATGCTTGCCGGTGTTGCGGTCGCACCGAGTCGGCACGTGGAGCCGCCAAGATGAGTTGGCCTCAGACATGCCCCTCCTATTAACCCACCTGTATCACTGCACTAACCATCAAACTCCTCACTACAAGGAATGGCCTCCTCTGCAATGACAACCTCGTTGTTCATGGCCTCCTCATCGTCGTTATCTGCGTTTCGCACCTGGAGCCCCGTCAGCTCAAGCTCACACTTTGGAGATCTTCCACGGGAGTACGACGAGAACACGTTCCCGTATAGCCACGCCACCATGCCGCATTTACCAGTTTTGTCTTGCATCCAACGTCGTCACAAGGGTGCAGAAGAGCAATCGGGCAAGGACTTTGTATGTAACCGAGCACCTCTTGGGGGAAACGACTGCGGCATGTACAAGCATGGCATGTACGTGCCGTACGCACCTCTCCCACAGCGCTACATTGATGCTAGGATTGTTCTCGCACCACCATCCATGTCTATGGTGGCTCCTGCTCTGTTGGAAAAACCAGTGCCCGACACTGTCCCTGCCTTGTCCGTTGTGGCGTCACCAGCTGCGATGACCAACATGCAGGCATCACCCACACCTTCGAGCATGGCTGCACCTCCTACGCTGAACAACATCACGGCACCGCCTGCACCACTAACCCCTGTGGTTAGTCCAACACCATCGGCATCATCGACGGGTGCTCCGCCAACCAGTGCAGCCATGCCCAAGACTCCCACGGCTCCAGCGGCATCAATGTCGTCGGCATTCGTGGCCATGCCGTCCATGCAGGCCCTGTGTACATCACGGAAACCATCCACGGTTAGAAACAGTGGCGTTCTCGGCCGTGGGTTCTGGACTCACGACCGGGACGTGGCCCTCGTGCAGTCTGTCCTCGATCACGCTCCGGAGTTCCGCTATTCATCGGGTTGGATGGCGAAGCTGTACGACCGCATCGCGCCTATTCTGACGAAAACTTTTGGTATGTCAGACGCTTTCCTGTGTGCAACTCCATAGCCGTTTGCACACTATTGGTGTGTTGTGGAAACTTGTGTTTGGTCTTGTTGGCCAGAGCGGTGGACCTTTGAACCGTCGAACATGGCAGATTGAACTCAAATCCGAAAAGTGGGAGGAGATTAAAAAAATATTCCACAAGCCAAGTTGGAGGGGAAATCTTTGCCATGGTATGACATTGCCACCAAGTTTTTCTCCACTGACAAGGCTCGTAGAGATGATGTTGTTACAAGTGACAGTGCCATGGATGAGGACGACTACATTAACACGATGGATGACGATCGTGCGGAGGCCGACGGACGTCGCATTCATCGTAAAGCTCCATTCAAGAAGCAGATTGACATCGTCGACAAGATGGTCATGCATGCCGCCAAGCTCGAATGCATCATCAAGGAGGACGGCCCCAAGACAGCGTATGGTAAGGCGGTGCACATCATCAACTGTGACCGTGCATTTCCACATGAGCACAAGCTTCCACACCTCCATGCTCTAAAAAAAGGATTTAACGGTCGCTGAAGGGTTTTTTTATTCCAATGGTGATCTTCGTCTTGATGTCATTGTGTCAGTTTTTAGGCATGAACCCCTATGACACTGATGTGGTGGATGGTGCATCAGGGAATGCCGAGGATGATGTTGGAGATAGAACTTGTGCAAGTGGTGTGGAGCCTCTACGCTCGGATGAGAGTTTGAATGATGATGATGTTGAGTAGAGTATGTGGAACAATGCAAAGTTTAATCTTTATTCATCGTTCTCTTCCTCGTTGTCAACATCACCTCCACCATGTTGCATGTTAACATAGTCTTGCCACATGTCATTTGCTATCCGATCATAAGTTCCCTCATGCATTGATCACCATCCCGTCTGCCGCATATTGAAATCCTCCGTGGCACCGCAGCACTTGCACGTGCAACCACACTTATGTCGACGTTGACCACATCACCCTCGTGGTTGCGTTCTTGTATTAAATTTTACATGACAAAACAAGAAAACAACAACGATACTTGAAAACACGATGGATAGAAAGGAATGCCGCGCATGATGTGAAAACACGCATTCACCACGCCGAAAGCACGCTCTATCATAGAACGTGTAAATAAATGACAATGGTTAAAGAATTCCTCAACATCCTGAGGTTGTAATGATATTGGCCCAAATTCTTGTAGATGATAGCGTCGCCCGCAAAGGGTCATACATCCATAACCCTCGGGAAAAAATGCATCAGCTAACACATACGTGTCCTGCGGCAAAGTGATCCCACGTGCTAAAGCTTGCTAAAACATTCTTGCATCGTGGGGAAAACCTTCCCACCCTCTTGTTACGTACGTGAAACGAAGGTCTGCGTCGCATGTTGCCAGAATATTTTGAGCAAGCTGCTGATGCCGGTTGATGTATGCTGCCCGCCGACACAGTATGACGATGACCGGCACATGCGTGCCGTCCAGCACACCCACGCATGCGTCAAAGTAGGACAGGTAATTACGTCTGCCCTGCCACGCACAAGGAGGTAACTCCGCTCGTGGAGGCTGCCAAATTGTTGTTGCAATGAGGTTGTTTCTGGCCGCCATGACTTCACGTAGAATGTGACCAACCGTCACCATGCCGTGCTTGAACCGCTCGCTCAGTTCACGCTGGGACATAGCATGGCAGGCGCACTGGGTCCATAAAACCAACTTCTCCTTGACACTGACGATGGTGTCTCGGATGGATGTTTGTGAGTGTAGTGCGAGGATGATGTTGAACCAAGATTCGCGCGACATGTGCGTCATGTTGAAGAATCGCTATGGGTGCCCACGGTGCAGCTCGTGTAGCCACGCTAGTCCTCCGAAGGTGCTGGTGTGGTGTGTCGTAGGGAGTGCCTCACCAGCCGTTGCCGAATGTCACTCAGAATGGCCTACAACATGAAGAGTATAACTGCGTGAAGCCTGATATCTTGACGTATGACGGCCTCTCGCACTTCATCTCGCATTTCGACGCCATCCATGGCATAGGTGATGGGCACAGAGTGTACTAGTGAACACCTGCAACGTCGCATGCAACACAAGTGTAAGGACCACTAGGAGCGCATGTCCCGAGAAGCGCAACGACTGTTAACGGGTCCATGCGCATCAAGTCAGACACTGTTGCCACGATGGGTCAACGGTTCGAACCTCCAAAATGAACGATTGATAGATGAAAGCGGAGTAGCCATGGGAACTATGGGTGAAAGAGTGCAAAAAAGCCTTCATCGACTTTCATCGATGAACCACGGGGGTTTCACTCACTGAACTTCATCTGCCCAAGCTTTTGTCATTTTAGATGAAGGATGAAGCTCAGCAAACTCAGGGCACGACCCTATCATTTTGGTTGTCCTATCCCCCGACGAACACGAGTTCCTAGGGGCCTTGCTCCGAAACCGACTAAATTAGTTATAGCCAAGCTAGCGATTTTGTGAACGACCGTTACGAGCTCTCACGGAGTGGCCGGTAAGCTCGTTAACCGGCCAACAACCTCACGAGGAGCTCGAGATGGCGGGATTAGAAACCTCCGTGGTGAAAACCAACTTAGTTAGAATCCTTTGCGAGGCCAAAACCATCACTTTAGTTGAACTAAATGAACTAAAAGCTCGCACCGCGTCCAGATGCTAACTAATTAGTTGGTTTTTTAGCGGTTTTAAATGAAATTTCAGTCATGCGTTGTAGACGGTGTCGATGCATTTATCTGTGGCTAAACAAATTATCCTGTTTTTTGGTTCAAACTTCGAACATTCGAACGAGCGGCACGCCACCTGGATGTGCTAGGCATCGTCGGTCGAGCCGCCTTCTTGTGTGCATGCGTGCGTGCTCAATGCTATATCTCTATTCCACGTGTCACTCTCAGCACTTCATTCCTACAACCTTCCTCCTTCCTCCTTCCACCACAATGGAAATCTCCTGTCGTCACCACGCGTGTGCATCTTCATCTGCTAGCTTCCCATTGGGTGCTGCCGCTGCAAAATCCACTCCAGTGAGCACGACAAACTCGCATGTACCTATCGGGCTTCGCATGCAGTGCCTGCGCTATCTCGAGCGTGAGAACAATGAAGCCATGCGTCAGCGGATGCGCATGGGTCCGTACAATCCTTCTCTGCCTCCGAATTCAGCGAATGACGACTTCAACCGCATGCCATTCGTTGGCACTCCTACTACCGTGCGAGCCACACACGCGCCGTCTCCGCCTCTTTGGGACGACGGTCACCTCGAGAGTCAATGAGTGGTCGCAAAACCCATTGCTTACGTGGGTGAAAACACCAACAACGGCAGCCATTCTGCCTCGTTTTACGTGCCCAACTGTTTTGCGTTCCCAAACAAGATGAACGTGTAGTCCGAGGCCGGTGGCGGATTGGGAAAGAACTACTGGACGCACGAGAAGGACGTCGTGCTTCTGTCATTGGCACTGGAGTATGCGGGAGAATTTCGCAAAACAAAATGGTGGCAAACCAAGATGCACTCCATCATTGCGCCATAGTTCGGTGAGTGTTTGGGCATCGACGCCCTTTCGACGGACCAGATACGCTATCGCCGCAACAACCTCGCCAAGACTTGGCGCTTGGCGTATGATCTGGTTGGTAAGAGTGGGAACTCCATTGACCGCATCAAGTGGACGATTTAACTTGAGCCGAAGCAGTGGGATGCATTGAAACGCACTAATCGTGCGGTTGTAAAACTTCAGGGAAAGCATTTGCCGTGGTTTGACATTGCGACGAAACTTTGGATTCGTGACAAAGCTGTGGGTGGGAACGCATTTAGCTCAGAGCAGGCACGGGTGGTGGAGCAAAAGGACAATGAACCTATCAAAGATGACGCAAGCAACGTACGCCGCAAAGTAGTTGACAAGCACGTTGACAAGCTTGCATGTTTCGTGAAGTCGGCTGGTAAGCTGGAATGTGTCATACGTGATGAGGGTCCGAAAACCCCATGGGGCATGGCAGTATAGGATATTAGTAATGAAAAGGGGTCGAGTGACGATGACAAGATGGAACTGTTGGACGTGGTGCAGAAAGAAGACAAGATGTGCACCCTGTACGTCTATTCCAAGGGGGAGTCCGTGCGCACGTGCATAACCTTTTGCTTGGCCGCATGCCAGGGCATGTCCAGGAGCTGGACGAGGAGGAAGAAGGAGGCGAGGAGGACGACGGGGGAGATGATGAGGAAGAGGAGGAGGTTGAGGCATGGGAGAAGCAGACATAGGAAGAAGCATGTGGCAGGGGGAGCGTCAACAATGTGCACGAGGGAGGCTCCTCGTTGGCTACGGAGGATAATCTTGGGGAGTAATATGTTTAATCTTTGTTTCGAAGCATGTTTTGTATTTTGTTCAGAAATGATTATATGAGCCATTTATTTACATCCTTCTATCTATTATGGAATGAGAAGTTTTGATGATAAAGGTTAAACGTCCATATTAATCACGCTCATACTTAGCCCACATTGCATCTACTATTGAAGTTCGCAAAGCTCGAGTGTAAATGTCACCATGCTGGCGGCCGACGGGTCTAACACACTACGGAATGGCACTATCGTCTTGTTCTGGCTGTCTATCTGCCCATCCAGGAAACGTAACATCCTGTCTCTCCTGCATTGAATTATGCATAACAAAACATGAGAGAACCAACTATGATTGGAAACCGATTTCGTAACTCGGAAGTGCATGTATAATTCTAAATCTAATTGTAATTTCACCGTAATTTATATCTTGCTTTCAAAGCTCCGAAAGCCCGTTCGATGGAAGATCGTGCGGAGGCGTGACGGAGATTGAACAGCTCTTACACGTTTCTTGGACGTAGTACTCCCGACCCGAACTCCTGCAAATGGTACCTCACGCCTCTGTACGGAGGCATGAGGCCGTAACCCTCTGGAAAAGCTGCGTCTGCGAGTACGTATTTGCCAAGTGGAAGTCGGAAACCTCTTTGAAGCACGTCTGTGAACATTCGTGCGTTGTGGATTCACCCCTCCCATCCCACCGTGAGGAAAGTGAAGCGTAGATCTGGATTGCACGTGGCAAGGGCGTTCCGATTGACTTGGGCATGTCGGTTGATGAACGCTGGCCGTCGATAGCGACTGACGACTACCGGGATATGGGTCCCATCGATGGCTCTGACACAGTTGTCGAACCATGGTAGGTGGTCTGTGCGTCCCTCCCATGCGGAAAACAGAGGGTCTCCGGCGCGAGCCGGGCCGATAACCGACGGCGCGATGTGGAGGATGGATCGGACGACCTCGCGTAGAACTCGGAAAACAGTGGCTGATCCACGTTGAAACCGCTCCATGAGTTGTCGAAATGACATCCCATGGCAGTCACACTGCATGTAGATGAATAATTTTTCGTCTGCCGCGATCTGCGTGTTGCATAGCGTGGAGGAGCTGGTCAAAACAACGAGGATGTCGCGCCATGTTGCCACGGTCATCCTCGCCATGTTGTACAGTCTCATCGGATGACCATTTCGTAACTCGATAATCGAATGACGTGCGAGGAACGCACTGTCATGCATGCGGCGATGAGAGATATGGGAGATAACGCGGAGGATGAGGGTGTTGATGATCTCGCGGAGGAGCTCCAAAATGTTTGCTTGTATCTCCCTCATGCGACGGACAGAATTGCTGCTGCCGCACGACGCCGAACAGAATCCATTGTATGCCGAAGTGATGGCCGCCGACGACTTGCAACGTGTTTGAAGCAGTTCGCCGCAGCTCGACCCACAAACCGACACGTGAAAGCACCCGTTTGAACGATCGTGCCGTTGGAAGGCGGGATCACGGTCCGACGTCAATTGACACGCAGAACACGTGTGAACTAGCCTGTCGGGTTTGAATCTTGCAGCGTATAACTACACTAACTATTAGTTCAAACTATTAGTTCATGTGCTACAATAGCGCACGATAAACGGACATAACTCATAGTTCAACCAAACAGTTAAAGGTTTTCGCGTTTTAGTCCAACCAATTAGTTAAGCCCGCAAATCGATAGTTAGAACTTTTAACGAGAAAAATGCAATTTTAGCATGGTTTTCAAAGTAGCACACAAAAATAGCCGGTCGCCGTACGAGCACACAAAAATAGCCATGCTTTCAAATAGCACACAAAAATGGCCGCTCGCTGTACGAGCACACAAAAATGGCCACCGTTTGAAATAGCACACAAAAATGGCCAGTGCAAAAATGGCCACTCGCAACAAAGCACACAAAAACAACCATCGCGCTTAGGTGATGCCACGTAAGCAGGGGGCGCTCGCAAATATTTGGTCGCCCGTCTACTTCGCATCACCCTTTTCTCTCTTTCCAAGAGAAGTCAATTTAGCCATCGTGTAGGTAAAAGAGGCGTCAATCTCCGATGTCAGAACAGTACCCTAGTGTCAAACGTTCGCACCTCACAAAATGTTCGCTTCCTCTCCCTTCGCACATGGAGTTCGCCTCCAGGTGCACATTTTTGTGTGCTCTTTGAGGGGTGGCTATTTTTGTGTGCTATTTTAGAAACAGTGCTACTTTTGTACGTAGGTTTTTTTTGTGTCAATGGCTTCCATTGCCACAACTACAAAATACAGAATACCCGGTGAAATTATTTCACTAAGTAAACATTGTGTAATAAAAGAAGGATGTTCCAATTGTGAAATGGTGGAAACCATTACTAAATGTACAAATGAAAGAACGACTTGTTTTGTAAAGACTTTCATCAATGTTTCTCTTGTATTCTAATCTCTTGGGGGTTCATTGCCATGAGGCCGTATAAAATGGGTAGTCATCCGAGACTTTCATATTCATTCCATATGCAAATAATTTTCGTGACAATGAACTGAAGACAATGCTGTTTGTACGTCGTCATTTACAATGCGAGAGCATTAACGCGTGAATCATTTCACAATAAGCATATTCACTGCTCTTTTCCATTGCCTTTCACATTCACCAAACATTGAACCACAAGCGAGGTTAAAAAAGGTGAGTATATGAATACCTTCACTACGCTCGATTTAGTTAGTGTTATTGATATTCCGACACCACCAATCAATTCGCAACAAAACATGGGCTATGTAGGGAAACACACAACATGTCATGTTTTACGAAGTTGTCATGGTGCCTAAACGTCAACTTCACATCAATAATGTTATCCTTGTGACGGTCAATTGTCTCAGCTTTCTACCAAAGCAACCTAACACAGACAATGGCACGTTTTGCTCTTACTTCTTACGTCCTACATTTATGCTGGAGGGATTCCCAGCATGCTCTGTCTTATGAACGCCCCATCCGCCGTGCCCTCATCACGGACATGCGCTGTTGGCGTGCTTCTTGCTGTTGCTGCCTACGGTCATGGTCAGTCGTAGGCTCAACCTCCTCATGTCTAGCCACCCCTTGACGCCCCCTGCCCCCTCTCACAGAGGTCAATCCGCGCCCTCGTCACCTCTGCAGTTGTACCACCCTTCCAAGGTTGCGGAAGAAATTCCTTCCATGAAGAGGTTGAGACGCATGTTGATGCACTTGTTGCTGCTCATACGGCTGCTGCTGCTGCTGATGCTGCGACTGCTCTTCTTCCTGATGCGGCTGCGTCTGCTGCGATTGCTGGTGGTTAGAAGATGGCAGTTCCGACTGCTCCTCTTCCCCCTCCACCTGTTGTGCATTCTGCTCTGACTGCTGCTGTTGTTGCGGCATCTGCTGTTGGTGCTGCGACTGTTGTGGTGGCTGCTGTTGCTCTTGCGGCTGCTGTTGTTGGGATTGTTGCTCTTCCTCCGACACCGCGTCCCCCGTCATATGCTGTGTAGGCCTGTGGACACCGCCCTCACCACCTTCGCCGACTGTAGCTCGAAGGTCCCTTGTTTGCATGACCCATTGCGCCCGCAGCTGTGCATGGCATTTGAGAAGAAATGTTAGAAAAGTTATCAAAGCATGGTAAGTAGACCGCACACATGGTCAGGGGTGGGGGGGTGG
>SZWC01025214.1:10720-20994 GCA_023375785.1 Penium margaritaceum
GGGGGTGGGGGTGTGGGGTTGGAGTTGCGGGAGTGGTGGGAGAAATTACTACTAAAAGAATATCGACAACAATAAGCATCTATCGGGAGAGATAAGGTGAAAACGTTGGGGGTGGGACATGATTGATGGGGGAGGGGGAGGTGGAAGAGGAGGGGGAGGGGAAATGAGGGGTAATGGAACGTACCTTGGCGCGGTCGTCCATCGACGTTTCGAGCCTCCTCCGCTCTGGCGACCACGCCGCTCTCCGCTCTTCAAATGTTGGCACCCTGGCTCGTGGTTGGGTCTCAACCCCGGTTGATGTACGTCGTTGTCGCCCGCGACGGGTGCGGCCTTCTTCATTAGTTGTGGAGTCGGTCGATCTCCTTGCAGCCGGCAACCGAGTTGGACAATCGTGCTCAACGTGTCCTCGTTGTCCGCAAGTCAAACATCGTCGCTTTCTCCTGTACCCTGTACTGAATGCCTCCCTTCGTTGTGACTCTGGGCGTCCGGGTTGTCGTGGTTCTGGCTCTGCTGGTGGTCCATGTCCTTCGGCAGGGATAAGTCTCTTGTACAGTACGGGAGGGAGCTCTCCGTTGTACATTTCCTTCCATGATGAGGCGAGGTATGCCCGATGGCAAACATCCGTCACCTTCATGCCCTCGACGTGCATGAGGTAGGTGATGGCATGGACGCAAGGGAAGAGGTGCTCCTGGTAGACCCCACAGGTGCATGACATCTCAGTCAAGTCCACGATGCGTGGCTCAGATCCATGCTTTTTACCAGTCACAACTGCCTGTCTCCCTGGAGCCACCTCGTTCGTCAATGCGTACCGTGACACTAGCTCCAACCTGCTGTTGTACAACTCCTGAGCCTTTGGAGCCAGTTCACCACTGTACGCCTCTGCCTCGCGTCGTCGGACGTTCATGAGGTTTTGCCAATACTCCCACATGCCTACAAAGCAGTGAAAGGGTGGCAGGGTCCAAACGTCCCTTAGTGTTGCGTTTAAGCTCTGCACAACGTTGGACGTCACATGTCCATAACGTGGCAGAGGAAACTCGAGTGTGCTCCATCTCTTTAGTGACAAACCCTCACGTGCGTTAGGGTCACGCCCAAGGACGTACTCAAGTGCCTCAGGTTTGAGTGTGCCCAGTGCATCACATGCCTGAACCCACTCGTCGACGCTGTGTGCGAAGACTAGTTTCCAAAAGGCGCGCTGCGCTTGGAATCCAAACTTGTCCTTCACATTCTTGCCTATGTGCCATGCACATGACGCGTGCTCGGCCTTAGGCAAGACATTTCGCACAGCAGCGAGAATGGCGGGATGACGATCTGACACGATGACACACGGAACCTCTTTTGCAAGAGGGAACGACTCAGCTAACTTCTTGACAAACCACGACCAGTTGTCCCCATCCTCACAAGGGACAACGGCCATGATCAATGGGAGGACGTGGTTGTTGGCATCAAGTATCGCCGCCAACATTACGACACTTGTGTCCCCACTTTTGTTGAACGTGCCATCAACGGCAACGAACAACCTACCATTCTTCAAGGTGTCCTTCACAGCACCAGGGACGATGTAGGCACGGTGAAAACGTCCCTCAACAATTTCGACGTCACCGTCCGTTCGTGGATCTTGCCGCTTGACCTGTATGACAAAGTGGCAACAGAGGACGGAGAGAGCAAGGTAAAAGTACATTGTTATACAATTGTACACTCATGCAACGTAAAGAATCCGGTTCTTTCCCCCCTCATGCCGTCTCCTCCCCCGTCTCGTTCACCCCTCCCCTATCCCTCCCCCCCTCCCCCTCCTCCCCCTCCTCCGCCCTAATGCATCGCATAACGATTCAAGGAACTCACATCGTTGATGAACGGTTGAAACAACGCCCATGCCTTTGCTGGGTCTCCGAGAATGCTCGTCAAAACCTTCTGACGAGCACGCTGCACCACGTAGTACGGGATCTGAACTCCACCACTGATCTGTGCTTCGGCTACACGTCGTAACGATGTTGTTGGAGTCTTGATGTCCTTCTCCATCGTCCCCTTGATGAGTGATGCGACGTATTGGGTACGCCTTGCCGGATGCCCTTTTGTTGTTGTCGGTGCACACGTGTGTTCCGGAGTGAACTTGGTCACGCGCCACACCTGTGTGGGTTTGCTGAAGAGGAATGACGCGTGGAATGGACAATTGTTCTTCTCGTTGGCGTTCTTACACTTGTAAACCAATCGGGACTTGTTGCTCCTGAAACATAGAGTACACATAAAGACAATAGTAGAATACACATGTTCGTTCAACGCCCATTGTCGAGGTCGAGGTCGACCGCCCCGACCTTCGACCTCCCTAGGGAGGTCGAAGGTCGAGGTCAACATACGTACACAACATTTTGAAATAGAGTTAACAAGTTCAAAACATTGCACTACTAGATATTGGAGCACAAAACATCATAGCACAAGACGATGCATGCATACACTACACCTTAACGNTCACGCGCCACACTTGTGTGGGTTTGCTGAAGAGGAATGACGCGTGGAACGGACAATTGTTCTTCTCGTTGGCGTTCTTACACTTGTAAACCAATCGGGACTTGTTGCTCCTGAAACATAGAGTACACATAAAGACAATAGTAGAATACACATGTTCGTTCAACGCCCATTGTCGAGGTCGAGGTCAACATACGTACACAACATTTTGAAATAGAGTTAACAAGTTCAAAACATTGCACTACTAGATATTGGAGCACAAAACATCATAGCACAAGACGATGCATGCATACACTACACCTTAACGTTCTTCATCCCACCCACCCTTGCCCCCACCCCCTCACCCTCTGTACAACCCTCTTTCCCCTCACCTCGTTACTCTCCCTCTAACTCCCACCCCTCGTCTATTATGTCTTCCCTTGCTTTGGTGGACTCTAGAGTAACACGTCCATCACATGGTACGATTTCCAACACATACACAAACTCACCTTTCAGTGCGTGTGAACCATGTGTTCTTGCTGGCAGCCTCAGTCATCGCCATGATTGCCGCGTCCTTCGATGTGTATGTGTCACCAACGCTTATGCCAACGTCCAATCTGCTACGACGCGGAGGACTACCAGGTCGATGATCCCTGTGTTGCACCTCCTAGGATGCATCACGCACGTTGGACCCAATGAAGATGGGTATCCGTGCCGCCGATGTGGATGCTACACTGGGAGACGCATAATATGACGGGCGTGGATTCGAAGGAGGCGGGCATCCCTGTGTTTGTGGGACGGGCGAGGGAGAAGTATGATCTTGTGTCATGTCTCCTCCCTCTCCCTCCGCATCATCGTCATCATCATCCCCATCACCATCTTCCCCACCCTCTTGCCTTGCATCATCACCCCCATGTGCACCACCATCACGCCCACCATCTCCACCATCAACTGCTTCAACATCACCATGACCACCTTCTCCTATCTCCTCAACGTCATCGTCACTCCCTTCAAATATGGGATCCAATGAAGTCATGCGGTCGTGTACCGCATCAATGACCTCATCGTCGTCATCACGTGCACTCATGTCGGTCTGGATCCCTGCACCGCATAAACATGTGGTCATGCGACTACGTATGAACAACCTCCACACCTCCCCCCTCCCCCCTCCCGACATAGAACTGCATCAATCGCACAAAGATCAAAGCACTACAACGAGAACGACATCGTAGACAAAAACCACAACCCCTCCGCCTCCCCCTCCGCCACCCCCCCAACCCCCCCTCCCCCTCCCACTCCGCGTCCTCCACCACCCTCCCTTTCCACCTCCGCCTCTTCCTCTCCCTCTCCCTCCCCCTCCCCCTCTCCCCCTCTCCCTCCATGTGGCTCAAGAGGGCCGGTGACATTGTATTGACATAATCGACATTTGTTTCGACGATGACAACGTAATCGTTATTGATTACGACGACGTCGCTGACCAGGACGACATCGCCGTCGTCGATTATTCCAACGACGTTGGCATAATCGACATTGCACACAACAGAAGGGACAATTTTCGGCAGCATTCTGTTGGCCCGAGTGGGCCGAAAAAAATTATTTCGCCGGCAATGCACAAGAAAACCCCTATAAACCTGCAATCATCGCACAAACATCAAAGGACTACAAGAAGAACGACATCGCCAACAAAATCTACAACCCCCCCCACCCCCCTCCCACCCCCCCACCCCCCCTCCCCCTCTCCCTCTCCATCCCCCTCCGCCTCCCCCTCCGCCTCCCCCTCCGCCTCCCCCTCCGCCTCCCCCTCCGCCTCCCCCTCCGCCTCCCCCTCCGCCTCCCCCTCCGCCTCCCCCTCCGCCTCCCCCTCCGCCTCCCCCTCCGCCTCCCCCTCCGCCTCCCCCTCCGCCTCCCCCTCCGCCTCCCCCTCCGCCTCCCCCTCCGCCTCCCCCTCCGCCTCCCCCTCCGCCTCCCCCTCCGCCTCCCCCTCCGCCTCCCCCTCCGCCTCCCCCTCCGCCTCCCCCTCCGCCTCCCCCTCCGCCTCCCCCTCCGCCTCCCCCTCCGCCTCCCCCTCCGCCTCCCCCTCCGCCTCCCCCTCCGCCTCCCCCTCCGCCTCCCCCTCCGCCTCCCCCTCCGCCTCCCCCTCCGCCTCCCCCTCCGCCTCCCCCTCCGCCTCCCCCTCCGCCTCCCCCTCCGCCTCCCCCTCCGCCTCCCCCTCCGCCTCCCCCTCCGCCTCCCCCTCCGCCTCCCCCTCCGCCTCCCCCTCCGCCTCCCCCTCCGCCTCCCCCTCCGCCTCCCCCTCCGCCTCCCCCTCCGCCTCCCCCTCCGCCTCCCCCTCCGCCTCCCCCTCCGCCTCCCCCTCCGCCTCCCCCTCCGCCTCCCCCTCCGCCTCCCCCTCCGCCTCCCCCTCCGCCTCCCCCTCCGCCTCCCCCTCCGCCTCCCCCTCCGCCTCCCCCTCCGCCTCCCCCTCCGCCTCCCCCTCCGCCTCCCCCTCCGCCTCCCCCTCCGCCTCCCCCTCCGCCTCCCCCTCCGCCTCCCCCTCCGCCTCCCCCTCCGCCTCCCCCTCCGCCTCCCCCTCCGCCTCCCCCTCCGCCTCCCCCTCCGCCTCCCCCTCCGCCTCCCCCTCCGCCTCCCCCTCCGCCTCCCCCTCCGCCTCTTCCTCTCCCTCTCCCCCCCTCCTCCTCTCCCCCTCTCCCCCTCTCCCTCCCTCGGCCCAAGAGGGCCGGCGACATTATATTCGCACATCGTCGTTTGTTTCGACGATGACGACGTCGTCGTTCTTGACTACGACGACGTCGCTGATGAGGACGACATCGTCGTCGTCACTGACAACGATGTTAGCATAATGGACATCTCACACAACGGATGGAAAAAAATTCGGCAGCATTTTGTTGGCCCGAGTGGGCCGAAAAAATTTTATTCGCCGGCAATGCGCAAGAAAACCCCTATAAACCTGCAATCATCGCACAAACATCAAAGGACTAGAAAAAGAACGACATCGCAAACAAAATCGACAACCTCCCCCCCCTCCCCTCCTCCCACCCCCCTCCGCCTCCCCCTCCGCCTCCCCCTCCGCCTCTCCATCCCCCTCTCTCTTCCCCCCCTCCCCCTCGCCCTCGCCTTCGCCCTCGCCCTCACCCTCGCCCTCGCCATTGCCCTCGCCTTCGCCCTCGCCCTCACCCTCGCCCTCGCCATTGCCCTCGCCTTCGCCCTCGCCCTCACCCTCGCCCTCGCCATTGCCCTCGCCTTCGCCCTCGCCCTCACCCTCGCCCTCGCCATTGCCCTCGCCTTCGCCCTCGCCCTCACCCTCGCCCTCGCCATTGCCCTCGCCTTCGCCCTCGCCCTCACCCTCGCCCTCGCCATTGCCCTCGCCTTCGCCCTCGCCCTCACCCTCGCCCTCGCCATTGCCCTCGCCTTCGCCCTCGCCCTCACCCTCGCCCTCGCCATTGCCCTCGCCTTCGCCCTCGCCCTCACCCTCGCCCTCGCCATTGCCCTCGCCTTCGCCCTCGCCCTCACCCTCGCCCTCGCCATTGCCCTCGCCTTCGCCCTCGCCCTCACCCTCGCCCTCGCCATTGCCCTCGCCTTCGCCCTCGCCCTCACCCTCGCCCTCGCCATTGCCCTCGCCTTCGCCCTCGCCCTCACCCTCGCCCTCGCCATTGCCCTCGCCTTCGCCCTCGCCCTCACCCTCGCCCTCGCCATTGCCCTCGCCTTCGCCCTCGCCCTCACCCTCGCCCTCGCCATTGCCCTCGCCTTCGCCCTCGCCCTCACCCTCGCCCTCGCCATTGCCCTCGCCTTCGCCCTCGCCCTCACCCTCGCCCTCGCCATTGCCCTCGCCTTCGCCCTCGCCCTCACCCTCGCCCTCGCCATTGCCCTCGCCTTCGCCCTCGCCCTCACCCTCGCCCTCGCCATTGCCCTCGCCTTCGCCCTCGCCCTCACCCTCGCCCTCGCCATTGCCCTCGCCTTCGCCCTCGCCCTCACCCTCGCCCTCGCCATTGCCCTCGCCTTCGCCCTCGCCCTCACCCTCGCCCTCGCCATTGCCCTCGCCTTCGCCCTCGCCCTCACCCTCGCCCTCGCCATTGCCCTCGCCTTCGCCCTCGCCCTCACCCTCGCCCTCGCCATTGCCCTCGCCTTCGCCCTCGCCCTCACCCTCGCCCTCGCCATTGCCCTCGCCTTCGCCCTCGCCCTCACCCTCGCCCTCGCCATTGCCCTCGCCTTCGCCCTCGCCCTCACCCTCGCCCTCGCCATTGCCCTCGCCTTCGCCCTCGCCCTCACCCTCGCCCTCGCCATTGCCCTCGCCTTCGCCCTCGCCCTCACCCTCGCCCTCGCCATTGCCCTCGCCTTCGCCCTCGCCCTCACCCTCGCCCTCGCCATTGCCCTCGCCTTCGCCCTCGCCCTCACCCTCGCCCTCGCCATTGCCCTCGCCTTCGCCCTCGCCCTCACCCTCGCCCTCGCCATTGCCCTCGCCTTCGCCCTCGCCCTCACCCTCGCCCTCGCCATTGCCCTCGCCTTCGCCCTCGCCCTCACCCTCGCCCTCGCCATTGCCCTCGCCTTCGCCCTCGCCCTCACCCTCGCCCTCGCCATTGCCCTCGCCTTCGCCCTCGCCCTCACCCTCGCCCTCGCCATTGCCCTCGCCTTCGCCCTCGCCCTCACCCTCGCCCTCGCCATTGCCCTCGCCTTCGCCCTCGCCCTCCCCCTTGCCGTCGCCCTCGCCCTCGCCCTCGTCCTCGCCCTCGTCCTCGTCCCCCCCCCCGCATTGTCTTTGCTACCCTCCCCCGCCCTCCCTGGTCTCGTACCGACGGTAGTTGCGCCCCTCATTCGTCGTCCGCGGTCGCCCGTCGCCGCGCTCTCTCCACTGCGCACTGACCTGCCCTCATGCAGACTGACTTCGCGTTCTCACGGCGAGCCTAGCGCTAGGCTTGCCGTGAGATCGCGAAGTCAGTCTGCACACTAAGTTGCAGCTAGGGTCCTGTTCAGTCCTGTCCTTTAGTCTGACATATGAACTCGAATTTGACTAGATTCTTTTTTTTTTAACTTGAGAGAAACTGTTTACAATTGTAGATGGACGACCAAACTTTTGCGAGGGCCCCCTGCTTACGTGGCATCACCTACGCGCGATGGCTATTTTTGTGTGCTTTTTTGCGAGTGGCCATTTTTGCACTGGCCATTTTTGTGTGCTATTTCAAACGATGGCCATTTTTGTGTGCTCGTACAGCGAGCGGCCATTTTTGTGTGCTATTTGAAGGCGTGGCTATTTTTGTGTGCTCGTACGGCGACCGGCTATTTTTGTGTGCTACTTTAAAAACCATGCTAAAATTGCATTTTTCTCACTTTTAACTAATTTAGTCAGTTTCGGTGTAACGAACGGACGGGAAGCTTGACCCACTGGGCCAAAACCGCGGTAGTTGAGGGTCTCCGACCCTCAACTCATCCCATCCGTCGCCCCACAGGCCAGGTCCAGTCCAAGCCACGTGGCACACTGGCGCTACATTCCTCCCACAGAGGAATGGACCCGCCCACGGTGTCCACCATGGGTATTGAACCCCGGCGCTCTGATACCAAATGTAACGAACGGACGGGAAGCTTGGCCCAGTGGGCCAAGCTTCCCGTCCGTTCGTTACATTCGGAACTCCACCAGGAACTAGATTTTGAAGGCCGCCATTCGGCAATCGCCATCGCCATCGCCATCGCCATCGCCATCGCCATCGCCATCGCCATCGCCATCGCCATCGCCATCGCCATCGCCATCGCCATCGCCTCACCACAGCAGTTCCCACCGAGCAACATCTCCCGAGCAGCAGCGAGCACGTCTTCGCCAGCAACGAGCCCAATGTCAAGCGCCGCGGGAGGTGCCGCTGATGGCAGAGTGGGTGGTGATGGCGGGACGCTACTGCAGCTGGGCGAGCCCGGCACGCTGCAGTGGCGCGCCGTCTTCGCCGATGGCGAGGGAAGAGGTTTCTCGCCCTGGCACGACATCCCCCGGTTGGTCACTCTCGATTCCAGCGAGAAGCAGCTGCGGGGGGGGCAACAGCAACAGCAGGAGCAGCAGCAGCAGCAGCAGCAGACGCAGCAACAGCAGCAGCAGCAGCAACAGCAGTGGAAGCAGCGACAGCAGCAGCAGCAGTTGCAAGCTCACCAACATCATCAGCAGCAGCAGCAGCTGCGGCCGCAGCAGCAGTGGCATGTCGCGGCTGCCGCTGCATCTGGGACGGGCGGTCCACACGGAAGTGACGTCAGCATGACGTCAACATCGGACTCGAGTGTGGAGGCGCTGACGCACTTTGTGTGCACAACGCCAGCTGGGTGGTGGCTGCGCACAGAGCCTGCTGCCGGGGAAGACCTCACCCCGCTGCGCTGCGTCTGCTGCCGCCGTCGCGGCGGCGGTGGCAGGGGCAGCACTGGCAGCAGCAAACCCCTCTGCTTCCGCAGCAATGCACCGTGCCACGTCGGATTCGTCCCTCAGACTTGGGTCAAGCAGCCTCTGCAACAGCAGCAGCAGCAGCAGCAGCAGCGGCGGCGGCAGCAGCAATTCCACGAGCAGAACCATGACATAGGCCGAGAGGGTGGTTCACGGGCTGTGAGGGGATGGTATGACAGGTCGGAGAAAGTGCTGGGGAAAGGGTACGCGGACGTGGGAGGTGTTGCAACCCCCCAAGGAGAAAACAACGGGGCCGCGCCGATGCAAGCATTTGACATCAGCAGTGACGTCAGCATCAGGAAACCTGGAGATGTGTCAGTCGTCCGTGTCCTGGGGGCCATTGCAGTGGATCGTAGCAGCAACAACAGCAACAGCAGCATCAGCAGCAGCATGGATGAAGTGGGAGAGGGGAGAGAAGTAGAAGAAGACGAAGAAGAAGAGGGAATGTTTGGCCGGCCGCACCACGGTGCAGGGGCAGTGGAGTGGAAGCTCATAACAGTCACCGTGAGGGAGGAGGAAGGCAGAGGCTGTGACGGCAGTGGTGGGGGTGGCGTCGGCGGCAATGGCAGTGGTGGCGGTGATGGTGATGGTGGTGGTGCTGCGGGCGATGGACACGTTGTGTTTGAGAGTTTGGCGGACGTAGAGAGGGAGAGGCCGGGGACGTTGGAGGACGTCAAGTCGTGGCTGCGGGGGTGCGAGTGCGTAGAGGAAGGTGCGCAAGGCTGTCTGTCTCTCCCCAACTTTTTTCCCATGGGATTTCATGAGCTGTGGCAAGGAGGATCATGTTGAGGAAGGTGCGCCATGCTTTGGCAGGTAAACTGTTTGTTTGCGTTGAATGTTTCTTCAGAAATCTTGCAAAATTTCAACGAAAAGTGCCAAGTAGGCCACTCGCATGCGCGGGGGAAGCTAGCGCCTTGCCGAAGCTAGGAAGCTGGCACGAAGGTGTGCCGGCTTTTGTCGTAGGTGTGCGATGCTTTGTCAGTCATGATCGGATGATCTTGCGCGTTGCCCTTCCCTCGCCAGCAACGCTCAGCAGCAACGCTCAGCAGCAGCGCTCAGCAGCAGCGCTCAGCAGCAGTGCTTCTGCCGGGGATCTCAAGAACATCCCTAGCAGCGGCAGAAAGGCATGGGTACGTGTGCACGTTTGTTTTCCACCACTCTGCGTATGGCACAACGACAAGGAAGCATGTGGTTCCTTCTCCTAAGAAGTCAGCTCGTCCTCATGCGGCACCGAGCACACCCTTTGCACTGTTTGCACAAACGGACCAGCGCGGCCGCCGCAGGTTGGAGGCTACGTGTCATGCATGATGATGTCAGCGTACTTGCTGGTGTCACTCCTGACATGTACGGGGCAAGCATCCGACTTTCAGTAGCAGTCACAGTTGCAGTCACAGTTGCAGTCACAGTTGCAGTCACAGTTGCAGTC
>SZWC01025215.1:1326-12878 GCA_023375785.1 Penium margaritaceum
GGGGGGGGGGGGGGGGGGGGGACGTACGAACGATGAAGCCTCGTTCGTTGGGTGGGGTGGGGGGGTCGGCGGGGGGGGCGTCTTGTTCGTTCGGTGATGCCGCACGTCCGAACGATGACGTCCTCGCAGGCCTCCGCCGACGTCGACATCCCTAACCCCAAACCCTCGATATTTCGTTGAAGAAATGGGTCGACGTAGCCATTATTCTCAGAATGGAGGCAAGTTGGAAAACTATTAAAAAATTGGGGCTAACTAGACAGTTGTTTTCGGAATGGGGGCGACCCAGCCATTTTTCTCAGAATGAGGGCATCTCAGACATGGTCGCCCGAAAATGGGGGCGACCTGGGAATTAGCCGGGGAGGGACTTTGCCCAGCGTTTCAGCCGATGCGCGTTGGGCAAAATTCTTGTTCCAATAGTGGGAAGCCAAAAAATCCCCATTCTTTCTCTTCATATTTAGTTCAAATTTATGCCCTCCTTTGAGATGCAAACTATAGACAAACCCACCGCCTGATTACAACCGCGGTTTTAGGGTACTATTTTTGCACGAGCACCTATTCGGCCACGTAGAAGTAGGGCACAACAGGTTCCCTCTCAACGCATGGGGAGTCTCCGTCGACACTCCCTACAAACCACCCCCAAATAATC
This sequence comes from Penium margaritaceum, assembly GCA_023375785.1. Lineage (NCBI taxonomy): Eukaryota > Viridiplantae > Streptophyta > Zygnematophyceae > Desmidiales > Peniaceae > Penium > Penium margaritaceum. The sequence goes on from SZWC01025215.1 coordinate 1,973, forward strand.
ACAAACCCCTCTATGAAGGTGTTTGCTATTTTTGGGAAAAGAGAAGGTGTTGTTAGCATGTCGACGCCGCATGCCATGCGACATCGACATGCTGTCTTTTAACAGATGTGAGGGGTAAATCATTTATGATTCCAAACCTCAAACGCACATTTGCACACAAGGCACAAATGAGGCTTATTCTTGCAAGGCAATGGCATATAAGACTTATTGTTCCGGGGTAGGTGCGAATGAGGCTTATTCTTTTGAGGTAAGGGGAATCAGGCCTTTTCTCCGAAACGAGGGATACATGGGCATTCTGCTCATATTTTCTTCGTAGCATACGAAACCCTTCATTTTTCACATACAAACTCTAGGAAAACCCCACTACGAATCAAAGCATGTTCCGTTTCATCGCATGGGGAGCCTCAAAACCCCCCATGCAAAACACACGCAAATGTCCCATCAAATATTCACAAACCCCTTGAAACCTCACACGTAGGGATGTGACATTCCTGACGACCTGTTGTGATTTGTGAGGTTCTTGTTGACCGGTACAGTTTACTGTGACCACTCGGCCGTGTCCATATTTGTGCAAATCCCTAATGCGGACCCAGGCGGCACCGGTGCATCATCTGGTGGCGGACTACCAGCTTGGAGCTGACTGACAACCGTTCCAGAGCTCTGGATGCTTCCGGGGACTTCTTGTAGTTTTTCTGCAGTACGCAAGACTTTATCGGTGGACTGGCCGTGGGCCCGATTTGCATGTTTTGCTTTGTGTGTCCACCGTTTGATGCCTGATGCATGCATGTGACAAGTCGTAGCGTCCAGCTTGTGATTCTGCACATCTAGGTTCAGACGGCGTAGCGTTCTGACATGTGTGCGCAGAGTTACGGCCAAAACAGTGGTTTTCGGCCGGTTTTAGGACAGATCTTGCACTGCCGCGTGCGACTCCCGCCGTGCGCCGCGGCAGGAAATCATGCCATGGAGCTGTCATTTGTCAGCTTTCTCTGCAAGTGCTATTGAAGCATTCAAACACTTTGCCTTGTGTCCCCTAGCCAAACTCTTGTCGTTGCCTGCACGACCTGTGACTGTCGTCACCGTCTGATCAAGCACTGACGCCTGGTCAACAGGAGTGTTGCTAGGAAGCTTCTTTGCATCATCTCATGGTATTAGAGCAGTGAGACAGTTCTCACGGAGCTGCGCACGAGAGACGCAGCAGAGCAGCAACAGTAAAAGTAACCGCTGCAGCAGATCTACTAGGGCCTGTCGAAGACAGTCGGTCGCCGTGGACGCAGCCCACACCTGTCATGTGAGACCGTAACAGCGGCGTTGCCACCGCGCCAGCAGCAGTATAGCAACAGAGCAGCAGCAGCAGCAGTGGCAGCAGCAGCGCCGTAGCAGTAGCTACAGCAACGCGTGGCGGCTGCAACGAGCGCAGCCGCCATCCGCAGCCGCAACGGTGGCCGCGGTAGCAGCAGTGAGCAGCGGCAGCGGCGATAGCAGCAGAGCAGCAGTAGCTGCAACAGCAACAGCACAGCAGCAGCAACGGCAGCGGCAGCGTGCGGCGGCAGCAACGAGCAGCAGCCGCAGCGCGCAGCAGCAGCAACGGCATTGCAAAACCACTGCTGCCACTACTGCGCACGCAGCCGCGCAATTGCTGCTGCAGCTGATAGCATGATTACAGCAGCAGCTGAGCGGAAGCTGCTGCGCAGCCTACGCGCAGCTTTCGCACAGCCGCCGCAGAGCGGCTGCACGCTCGCACAGAATCGCAAGAGGAAAAAAAAAAGAGGAGTCGAGCCGATGTCAGCATTTTTGCCTGCTGATGTCATCAGGTCGTGCTGACATCAGCAACCACCTGCTGAAGTCAGCACTTTACTTAGCCAAATTTTTGGCCGGACAATAAAAAATTACTAGCGTCTTAACTCCTCCAGAAATGATGACGCTTTCAAAATCCGACAAACTTGACCTGTCGACCCATACTGAGAGGTGACATGGACTCGTCGGACAACAAGGAGAAGGCGACAAGTGATCCCTCCTCCTCCTCTTCCGGGGTCCTGAGCCCACGCTCGAAGGACATTGAGGACCTGCGGAGCCAGCAGGTTGAGATGTGTCGCCTACAGCAGGAGAAGATTGATGCCATCCGTACGCTGATTGAGCTTCTACGTGGCCAGTCCACACTCCCACGGCAGGTTTTCGAGGGAGCTGCCGGCGTCGCGGTCTCTACACAGCAGTCGGTTAAGGCACCCGTTACAGGAGCTCGACCTGACCCACCACCTCCTGATCTCCTAGATGATGAGCCATTCATGCCAGGCATACCAGATGGCTCCCCGGATCATGAGATTCGAGTTCTTCAGGAGCGCCTCCGTCAGCTGCAGACGGGCACCAGATCGTCTCGAATCCCTACGATGCGATCGTCACCCGACTATCCCAGTGACTGTCCCCTTCCAGGCGTCTTCCCCGTCTCTCGTCCTCCTCGTCCTACGGTTGCTCTCCCCATGGAGCGGCAACCCAAGGACTTTGAGACACCACCTCCACGGTACATCACTGAGGACGGCTTCGACTGCTGGGAAATCCTTTTTCAGGTCTGGGCTACTTCAGAGGGTGTGTGACCCTATTACCAGAGCCCATATCAGCCTACAGACCCAGCACAGGTGCTGACAGCAGCCTGGGCGATGCGCGGACTCCTCTTTGCCATGCCACGCGAGACCGTCATCGACTTACGTCCCTTGGAGAGCCTGGCACAGGCACGGGCCCTGACCCACGCGGGGGTTGGGATCTGGCCTTATCCATGCTGGCTGTAGAGACGCACGCCACCCGTGCAGCACACATTCGTGCCTTTCACTCTCTTTGTCAAGGGCCTGCAGAGCCTGCAGCTGCTTACTGGCGACGCACCATGCGCATCTACACGCGCCTTGGGACCTCCGGAGGCACGCAGCTGTTGACACTCCATACGATCATACTCGGAGTTCGCCTTGAGTATACAAAACTCTTCACACGGGACAGCGACGCTCTCCTTGAGACCTTTTCAGCCTCTCTATAGCTTCTCCCTTGGGCGCATTAGCTCTTCCTCTAGGTGACTTCAGCCCGCGAGGCAGCCGTGGCCCATCAGGAGACTTCCCTTGCTGCAATAGTTGTCACATCACCACCATCATCCCTCCTGCAGTCTCCTTCCTCATCCTTCATCACGTCCTCGTCTAACTCCTCTTCGGCCTCGCCCACACCCACTCACACACAGGGTGTTGCAGCAGTAGCTTAGGGAAAGAAGAAGAAGGGGAAGCAAGGACCAGTGTACGTTTTGTTCACTCCTACAACTGTGGAGGCGCCCATCGCTACACCGAGTGCTAGCAGCCGCTAAACTGGGCGCAGATCACTCGTGGGCTCCAGGCTGCACACGCTCTTCGTTCCATGTCCAGCACATCATCTTCGCCATCCTCCGGACGTGTGGCGGCCACGACTGCAGCTATTCCTCCTTCTCCACCGGCGAGTAGCAGCGATCCAGACTCACGCAACCGCACCATCGCCGAGCTCCGACACCTTTTGGCGCTCGGCTTTCAGGGAGGTGCGAGTGTATTGGCACAGCCGAGTGATTCACAGACTGTCGGTCCGTCTGTTCTTGTGGCTCGGGATGACTCGTGTGGGGGGGAACAGTTGGCATGTGATGATGATGGGCCTGACTGTACAGATTGCATTCATGAGTCTCACCTTTGTGCCCTTCGTCGTTTCTCCCCACCTGTTGCCCAGCGTCCGTCTGAGGCCGAGTGTTCCATTGCCCGTTGTACAGTGACATCCTCCAGACGTGATCTAGGTGGCACTTGGATCATCGATTCAGGTGCCACTCATCACATGACGTGTCGTCGTGGTGACTTCGTTATTCTTGGCCCTGTTGTGTCTGTTTGTTCCGTCCGCACATGCTCTGGTCAGTCCTTGCCAGTCCAAGGTGTTGGGGTCGTGCGTTTTGATGGTCCGTCTGGCCCCTTGTATCTCTCCGAGGTGGTGTTTCTTCCTGACCTTGAGCTCAGTTTCCTCTTTGTATGTGCTTGCACACTGATGGGACTCTCTGTGGAGCACACTGCCGAGTCCGCGACTGTGACTGCCATTGACACTCGCAGCATGGTTCTGCGAGCCTTTGTTGTGGATAACTTGTATCGTGTCTCCCGGACTTCTGCTCCTTGCTCCCCTTCCCCTTCACCGCGTGTTTTTGTCACTGGTGTCCTGTCTCCTGAGCACTAGCGATTGCTTCATCGCTGTCTATGTCATGTGGGCTCCGACACTGTGTCGAAGCTCATTTAGACACAGCCAGCTCTCAGTCTTGATGCGACTTCTTTCGAGAAGCCGCCCAAGACCGACTGTCTCTTCTGCGCCCAGGATAAGATGCATTGCTGCACATACCCTGACTCTCGTTCTCGCGCACTTCACCCTCTCGAGTTAGTCCATTCAGACCTTCTTGGTCCTCTTCCTGTCGAGTCTTTGTTCGATAGGGGTCGATACGTAGTGACTCTGACTGATGATTTCACCCGGATGCGGTGGGTCTATAGCCTGCGCCAGAAGAGTGACGCCGCTCTCGTGGTTTGCCTCTGGCTAGTGATGGCTGAGCGTCAGTCCCGCCACACGCTGCACACCTTCCGCTCGGATCGTGGCGGCGAGTTTCTAGGCGAGATGGATAGCTTCTTCGCTGAGCACAGGATTATTCACCAGGTCTTCGCTCTTGCTACTCAGCAGAGCGGTGTGTCTGAGCGTTGGAACCGCACCATGGAGGATGCAGTTCACGGTATGTGGTCTGCGTGCGGTCTCCCAGAGTCCTTCGCTTTTGAGGGCTTTGCCTACATGACTTGGGTGTGGAACAACCTCCCGCATGGTCCCCTTCCGGACCACGTTACATTGTATGAGCTCTGGCTCGGCCACCGTGCTGACCTTCGTCTCGCTTGCGTCTGGGGGTCCTTGGCTTCCTTGTGGTACACCGAGGACCAGCAGGGGTCCAAGGTCTCACTGCGGGGTCGCTTGTGTGCCTTTGTAGGCCCCGCAATCAAAGGCCTGACGCTTTTATGACCCTACCCGTCGTCGCATTGTTGAGTCACGCAACGCACTCTTCTTTGAGTCCCTCACCTATCGTGATCTGACGTCCATTACGTCGCTGTCTTTCACGCACATCCCTACGTGTGCGGTTTCTCGCCGGATGGGGGAGTCTTCGCCTGCGAGCACCCCTCGCCAAGCTGATGTGTATGTTCGAGCTCCCTCCACTTCATGGTCTCCAGCTCTTGATGACCCAGCGATCATCGCTGTCGGCCCAGAAACCTCTCTAGCACCACCTGCTCCTACCCCGGTTCCCTCGCCTCCCTCAGGTACCAATGATCCTACATCTGTGTGTACTCTTGTGTCCGCCGGCACTCCTGCCTCTGTGTGTGGCCCTGCCTCACCTGTCCCTACTGTCACACCGAGTCCCGTGTCTCCCACACATGCATCTCATCGCACGGTATCACCAGCTCCCTTGCCTCAGCTCTCTCCGGCTGTGATTGTGCCCGTTCCTGAGCCTAAGGTGCGCCCCTCGAGCCCAGGTTACTCCCACGAGCCTAGCGGTCGTCTTCGACCATTGGACTCTGCAGCTCAACGAGCGTCTGGCCCTACACCCAGGCGCTCCACTCGCAGCATCGCGAGTGGTGACCCTGGCACAAAGGCCCTAGGCCTGAGTGTCCACACTGAGCACACAGAGGTACACCCAGTGTGTCCCGTAGGGCACAATCTCATCACTCGCGAGTTCCACATCGCTTGTGATGCAGCAGCCGATCTTGTCGTCGTCAGACCTAGCACTGAGGTGTGCGCCCTTGCCACGCAGAGCTCCCCCTCTTTGGCGCCTGACCCGGGCACACTAAGGGAAGCTCTCTCATCACTAGATGCTAATGCTTGGCGTGCTGCCTGTGAGGATGAGCTTCGCGCCATCCGAGAGCACGGAGTTTACGAGCTAGTCGACCTTCCACCTGGGAGGAAGGCTATTCAGGTCAAGTGGGTCTTTCGCAAGAAAGTGAAGCCAGATGGCTCACTAGAACGCCAAAAGGCTCGCTTGGTCGTCAAGGGGTACTCTCAGATTGAGGGCATCGATTACACTGACACCTTTGCCCCTGTTGGCCGTATGACCTTAGCTCGAGCTCTGTTCGGTGTAGTGGCTCAGCATGACTGGGAACTACACGAGATGGATGTGAACAATGCGTTCCTCCATGGCTCTCTGGATGAGGAGATCTACGTGGCTCAGCCACTCGGCTGTGACAACGGCGACAAGGTCTCGCGCTTGCGTGAGTCCTTGTACGGCCTCAAGTAGTCTCCTCGGTGTTGGAACCAAGAGATCAGTGGCATCCTGACTCGTGCGGGATATGTATAGAGCGAGGCAGATCCCTCTCACTTCATCCGCCAGACGCTTAAGCGGTTCACCGCCATCCTGGTCTATGTCGACGACCTTCTGATCGCGTCTCCTTCACTGGAGGCCATGAAGGAGCCCAAGGCCGTCCTCCAGACTGCCTACAGGATGAAGGACATTGGTCGTACAGCGGTGTTTCTTGGCATGGAGATCGTACGAGACTGCAGACGTTGTACTCTGCTACTGCACCAGGCCCGATACGCACGTGTTGTGGGGGAGCGCTTGAGCAACCTCCTCGGCGCTGTGCCCACGGCTTCCACACCTCTCACACCCGACGGGCAGGATGCCCTGAAGGTGGACAATCCCACACAGCTGGGGGAGACAGTGGATGTGACCTTGTACCTTCGTCTCATCGGATCATTGATGTACCTGGCCACCACCACACGTCCGGACATCGCATTCGCTGTCAACCTCCTTGCCCAATATTCGCAGGCTCCACGTCCTAGAGCCCTTCATGCGGATGTGCGAGTGGTGCGGTACGTGGTCTCCACACCGTACCTCGGACTCTGCTTTTGGCGGCAGTGTTCGGTGGTCCTTGACGGCTACACTAACAACGACTCGGCCTAGAGCCCAGACAGAAGAAGTCGCACCGGTTACGTGTTCCTGCTTGGTGGTACCACTGTGTCCTGGTGCAGCGGGAAGCAGAGCTGTTTTACACGTAGCTCATCAGAGGCAGAGTATGTCGCTCTGGGTGCAGGGGCTGCTGAGGCGGTATGGCTACAGCTCCTGTTCCTAGAGCTAGGTCAGTCAATACCCGCCATTGTGCTTCGTTGCGACAACCAGAGTGCTCTTGCCATTGCGGAGAACTGTGGTGTCTTCCATGCTCGCACGAAGCACATTCCAGCTGAGCATCACTTTGTGCGTGACCTGGTGGAGCGACACGTGATCTTCGTCATTTGGGTTGGCACTGATATGCAGCGTGCTGACTTCTTGACGAAGGCACTAGCACGCGGAAAGTTCCTGGTGGCCATTCGTTCTGTCGGACTTCACCCCTTGCATGAGAGTGGTTGAGTGTGGGGTGTTGTGGTGGCCATTCGTTCCATCGTTGCACGTGTTGTTGTAATCGTTTCAGTGCTGCACGTGTATGGACATGCGTACCATCGGGTCATGGGGGAGTGTTGTGATTTACGACGTTCCAGTCGACCTGTACAGTTTACTATGACCACTCGGCCATGTACATATTCGTGCAGATCCCTGATGCGGACCAAGGCGGCACCGGTGCGTCATCTGGTGGCGGACTACCGGCTTGGAGCTGACCGACGACCGTTCCAGAGCTCTGGACCCTTCGGGGACTTCCTGCAATTTTTCTCCAACACGCAGGACTTTATCGGTGGACTGGCCATGGGCCCGATTTGCATGTTTTGCTTTGTGTGTCCACCGTTCGTAGGGTCCGGCTTGTGATTTTGCACGTCTAGGTTCAAACGGCGTAGCGTTCTAACATGTGTGCGCAATGTTACAGCCAAAACAGTGGTTTTGGGCCGGTTTTAGGACAGATCTTGCACTGCCGCGTGCGACACCCGCCGTGCGCCGTGGCAGGTACTTATGCCATGGACCTGTCATTTGTCAGCTCTCTCTGCAAATGCTATTGAAGCATTCAGACACTTTGCCTTGTGTCCCCTAGCCAAACTCTTGTCGTTGCGTGCACGACCTGTGACTGTCGTCACCGTCTGATCAGGCACTGACGACTGGTCAACGGGAGTGTTGCTAGGAAGCTTCTTTGCATCTTCTCAAGTGGGGTTTGCAATTTTTTAGAAATAAAGCCGGCATCAACATGTTGACATTGCATCATATGCAGCATTGACATGTTGCTTATTCTTGCTGTTTGTAGTTTTCTCGAGATAGCGGATAGTGGAGAATTGTTCTTTCATGTGCCCGGGCAGATGACCTTATTCTCCCAAACACCATGTGAGATGATCTCATTCTTCCGATCACCAGGTAAGGCATACACACATTAGAATTTTGTGGGCAATCCCTTCATGTACCTTTGGATAAATCACCATCATAAGAAATTGTGTTTGACCATTAGGTTCTTAGTTGTTTGTTTACAGCCCATGCCAAAACAAAGTGGTACATTAAATTTACACCAATTCTTAATGGAAATCTGGTAGAAATCTCATTACTGCCGTTTCGATAGGGACATCACAAAAGATATGTTTAGTGAAATTGGCCACCTTGGGAATACTTGGACAAAGTTAGTGCTGCACCGTATGTGTACTCTTCAAGGATCTCATTATTCATTTGAGTCTCTCATGAAGTTATTACCACCAACCGGGACATAATTTTTGGGTCCCCTTGAATGAAGGAGTTTTTTCTTTGTGTGGACGCAACTTTGATCATACCTCTTCAACCTTGTGTAACAAAAGAATGGGAAGCTGGCCCACTGGGCCAAAACCGCGGTAGTTGAGGGTCTCCGACCCTCAACTCATCCCATCCGTCGCCCCACAGGCAAGGACCCACGTTCGAGCCATGTGGCACACCTCGCGTACATTCCTCCCACACAGGAATGGACGCGCGCTCTGATACCAAATCTAACAAACGGATGGGAAGCTTGGCCCACTGGACCAAAACCACGGTAGTTGAGGGTCTCCGACCCTCAACTCATCCCATCCATTGCCCCACAGGCCATGTCTAGTCCAAGCCACGTGCCACACTGGCGCTACACCTTGTGCAGTAAGTATGATTGGCCAACGCAAAATTATTTTATTCAGAGTAAATTATATTGAATAATTCAAGAATCAATGCGACGTGTTACACCTTTACTCATGCGAAAGGGGGAAGAATGTCGTGGAAGCAAAACACGACTTCAATAGAAAACATTACTATTTTGACTTTGTGTGATGAAATTAAAATTTCACACCTTGTAGTGAATTTTGTTTTAAGAATATTGTACAAACACGTACTCTACTCGTACTCTTGCCAGTTGGCGGCCAGGTTTAACCCGAGGACGAACTTGGTGTTGATGTAGTACTCGCCAGCTTGTCAGCTACGACAAAGGATGAAAAACGTTTTCTGCAGGTCCAGCTGAAGTCCTTTCTGGAATCTTTGGCCTGCATGTTATCATTCTGTGGCTTCCATGCGCTTCGAGGCTCTCGACAGCGTCGAGAATAATGCCGTGTCCAGGGGACATGGATTAAAAAAATCTGGAGGAGCCGGTTGCTGATGTTTCTAGGTGTTTTATGATCAACAAGAACTGAGAAATATCATCGAACCGTATGGTGAAGAGAATAAACATGATGGTTCACGGACCTTCGGGCAAAGTGTTAAAAACCTTTCTCCGATTTCTTTTCGACGGCGAGTTGCTTTAGCTATCGGTTTGCACCTGGCCGGCAAGGTCGTCGTTTCGGCCGTGGTCAGGTTGGCTCGACTGCGCACACAATTGGCCCATCGACGACGCATTGCTGGAGCGCAGATTGCTCGGCACGGCCGAACTGCCGTATTCATCGCCATCTCGCTTCGTACTCTCTTCGAGCGAGGCGGACGCCGGTCACATCATCGCAGAAAATGCCTCCATTTCGTTTGTCGTTCTGGAGCAAGCACGCGCACGTGCGATAACACGAAACACAAAATGGGATGTCTTCCGTAACACAGTCTCATCGGATTCATAACTTGGGAATACGCATCAACCTGCTTCAGAAGCGCCAAACCATAAAAATTGTAGCAATGTAATAAAATGCAATCTTGGGGAAATGCACATCCCAATATCTGGCCCACAATGTCGGACCAGGCATCTCACAGCACCGCCTGTCCACACCCACGTGCTATGCGCTGGCCAACTTCCTCCCACAGCAGCACCACCCTCCGCGCGCGCGTGCCGGCCTTGCCTTCACCTTCCTGATCGGCTGCGACCTTGCAGGCGCAGTTGGACATCCCCATACCTTCAACTCGATTGAGCTCATCGCTTGAAGCATCTGAACTCGCCACAGCACCAGCACTAGAGAAAGGAAGCTTAGTCAGCGCGAGGAGAGTCGGCGCTATGGCATCGGCTATGGTCGCCGACGCCTTGAATTTGCCGACGGTGGTGGGGGAGCCGTTCGTGGACGTGTTCGTTATTTTTTCGGCGCTGGCCGGCATCTCGTTCGCTCTGTATCAATGGTCCGTGGTGGGGCGCGTGCGCGTGGGGTCGGGCGTTCAGCGGTATAGCACGCGTTACGGCATGCTGGAGGATGGCGGGGTCGGGATTTCGGACAGCAGCGAGGACCCTGCCGGACAGAAGGTGGCTGAGATCCAGGAGGCAATTGCCATTGGTGGGTCCCGCTGCTCGTGCTGTTGGAGCGGCTTGTGTGTCAACAGCGCGCATGTCTTTGCCGAGGACGCCCTGCCCAGCGTCCTCAGATTCAATGTGGCGCACTTGTTGCGAATGGCTCTGCCCCCGCCTCGCCTCACAATGCCTCGAACACACCTGAAAAACGACTTGGAAACTTGCCTGATTCAGCGAGCCGAGAATAGGGAAGATCACGAGAAGGAGGGAGAAGATGACCGGGCGAGGGGGAGGGGGAGATTGAGGGGGGGCGGGTGGGGGGG
>SZWC01025218.1:14992-27688 GCA_023375785.1 Penium margaritaceum
TAGATATAGATATAGATATAGATATAGATATAGATATAGATAAAGATATAGATATAGATATAGATATAGATATGGATATAGATATAGATATAGATATAGATATACATATAGATATAGATATAGATATATATGTAAAAACAGAGATATAGATATTTAAATAGATATAAATATAGATATAGATACATGTATGTACTGACTTACGTATAGATATGGATATGGAAAGGAAAAGCAAAGAAACATGGATATAAATGTGGAATCACAATGAAAGGCCAAGGCAACTCAAATGCACGTTCCAAAATTATTTCAAGTTTTAGGGAATTTTTTTGATTCACTTGACAACTTGAATGAACCCTTTTACTTTTTAAGTTGGAGTATTATGTTCGCATCAACTTTGCATTATTACTTTCATGCAAGATCTAGTTTCCAAGTAATGGTGAGAAAATGTTGAATTCACAAAGGGTTATATGCAAAACTCTAGAATTGTGTAGTGAACGATGGTTTTCAAAGCTATTAGAGTCATCAATCCTCCTCCTCGAAACATAAAATAGGTATCGTTAAGGATGGAGCTTAGAATTTCCCTTGTTTGTGTTGTCTGCAGGGGAACAGAGGGTTTGGTACTTGCAGTGAAACGCAATCAAGCACAAAATGATATTGTTTTGGGATTAGGTCCTCTTTGGTTTTCAAATCTGCAAACAAGCATAGTTGTTGGTTTTCTTTGTCACCATATTCTGCTTCTTTATCATGGTTTTCCTCTGAAAGTATCTAAATGCTTGCTGTGGTATTGGCCTACATGATGAAGTTCTCTTGCACGTGTATGATGTTGGATCTGTTATCGTTTGTGTATGTGCACATTTCTTGGTTAATGGGACGTGTATTGTGTCTTTTCTGGCATTACAAGTAGCACAAGATCTCACACAGTTTTGTTATCTCGGGGTCCTCTCGTCGCAACCCCCTTGTTTTCCCAACCCCCCTTCGTTGTTTTAGTTTCTTGTCACCAACCAAAAGACGGCCCGTAGGCTTACACTCACATAACTCAACGGATTAATACAGCCATTTATAGAGCACAAAACCGTGTCTTGTGATTCTCACACATACATATGTGAAAAAAAGTATTACAAACCCTTTATAGAAACATAATGATAAACTTTGTACAATTTACTCTGAAAGGCTCATTCTTTTGTGGTATCACATTGTCCTATGATAAATTTCCTCATTCACAGTGGTCATACTGTAGTGACCTAATCTCAAAATTCTCCCATGTTCCAGGCGGGAAACATCCATCCTATGTGCATGTATGGAGTAAATTCACGGGGAGGTGAATGTATGATAAATGAATGGTTTTCCTTCATGCCTGGAACACAAATACCTAGAATCGAACTCCTGGAACATGACTTGATCAGTGCACGCCTTGTAGAAACCTCTGACGGCAGTAATCTTGCAGAATTTAGATTGAGCTCCACAGCTCACCATGCCTTCTTTACAGCACTAGTCCCAATTGAGACCGTTCTTTAGACCTCGCGAGTCCTACACAAGTCACAACAATTGATGAGCATTGTGGTGGCATGTGCGAATCAAAAGTTCCACATTATCATTTTGTGTACTTGTCGCCGCCTTCTCATCGCACATCCAAGTCCAGCAAGACCTGGATACAAGCTATGTGCTGCCTCTCTTGATATGTTGTGCTTATGCTGCCTTTTGTGATGTACAAATGGTCAAAAAGAATGCGATTCATGTCAAATTCAGAAAGAAATCATTGTTCCCTTAGGATGTTCGGTGTAGTCACCAATTCATCATTCTTCAGTGCACATGGTTCGGCTGCGAACGTGCAGCCCTGGGAGTAGTCCCATTGTGCCTCAGCCGTCCTGGACACCAGCAGCATGAGCGCCTCTATGTTCTTCTTTGCAAAGGCCTCCTTCTGTGCTTCCATCGCTGTCGCATCGAAAAGGATTTCCGTTCCGTTCATGACCTCCAACAGCCCCTTTTGCGCGAGGTGGAGCTCAAAGTGCCACCTCCATAGCCCAAAGCCAGGGCCACCCGCATACTTCTGGATGGGTTGTGTCTCCTTCTACGCCATTTGCACAGTCTTCCACTCCGTATCCTCAACTTTTGATGGCGACATCGTTTGTGTCGACAATTCCGTCTGCCGTGGAAGCCGTGAATGACGGTGATGTCATCCAGAGTCCCCGCACCACCTGACGCGCTGGTCGGGCGGCAGCTTTCCAGAGCGCTTCCCTTCGAAGAAGAGGAGGCTCTTTTGCAACACATCGGCATAGTTGAAGGCGCTCTGGAGGCTGCGTCGGGGTGCGCAGTGAGCGACTGTACGCCCTTCCAGCACAAGGGCGGCGACGAGTATGGGCAGGAGCCAGGGGCCACGCGCGCATGCCTCCCTTGCTCGGAACACCATTTTTGAGACGGCAAAGGCGCGTTGCCCGTACGTAGTGGGTCGCGATTAGAGCCAGCGTCTTGTCAAACTAGAATTAGGAGTACGGCAAACTCGCATTGCCCGTACGCTGTGGCAAGCCGGTCATTGTTGGCTAAAGAAGCGAGCGCCTTTTATGGTTGCATCGGTGCCCTTGTCGTGACCGGGCTGCGCGGCGTACCTGACCATCAAACGCCCTGCAACTGAACGGAGCATCCATTCCGGTGGCCCATGACCTGCGGCCGACTTTTGGTCTTCCGAAATGGGAGAAGTATTCAAATTTAATCTGGTTTTGAAATGAGGATTCAAATCTGAAGGATCGCGAAGCGAGCAGACAGATTTGTCCACTTACTGTATGAGCAGACGGATTTGTCCCCTCGTCAACAGGAGTAGACATAAATGGTCCGATGGTGGATGAGCAGTCAAATATGTCCCCATGAGAAATTTCCACTGGCGAATAAGCAGACAAATATGTCCCCTTTCCGTTTGCGGCGCCACGTCACACACACCATTTTGCAAAAATAATATGCTTTGTCTATTTTTCTATCTCGGTTTCCTCTCAGTAAATGAATGGTCAAAGTTACATGACATTCATGAGACCTTGCTTGTTTGTATGTAGACAAATGGGACCCAAGTACGGGCTTGCAGAAAAGGGGGAGCGGACAGGAGGACAATTTTGTCGGCTTGTTTTGCGAGTGGACAGACTTGTATGCTCGTTAAAACATCGGACCAAAAATCTTTTTTTCTGTTAGCACTCTGAATGACACATACCCACAGTTCTTTTTGCCTCATTCGGAATAGAGTGCTTTTATCCACAATGAGGCAAAAAAACTTGTCCGTACATATCATTTAGAGCGCTAACAAAAATAGTTTCTTGTCCACTTCTTGACGAGCACACAAATCTGTCCACTTGCAAAATGAGTAGACAGAATTGTCCTCCTTTCTGCTCCCCCCTTTGTACAAGCCCAAACTTGGGTCCCGTTTGTCTACACACGAACAAGAGAAGTCTCACAAAATTCATGTAACTTTGACGATTTTTTTTCCAAGAGACAACCGGCATAGAAAAAAAGACAAAGCAAATTGTTTTGTGAACCGGTGCGGGTGACGTGGCGTCGCGAACGGAAGGGGGACATATTTGTCTGCTCGTTTGCCCAAGGACATTTCTGATGGGGACATATTTGACTGCTCGTTCACCATCAGACCATGTCTGTCTGCTCCTGTTGACGAGGGCAAAAATCCGTCTGCTCATACCGCAAGTGGATCGGACAGACCAAATTTGAATTTTTCTCTCCGAAATGGGGTCCGTCTTTGTGGTCTTTTTTCCCCTATGGTGTCGGAATCTGACACATGTCCAAATCCACGTTCTATCAATGAGCGAAAATAGCGCACACCTATACCTAACTGACCATAAGCAATGTGACATCTACCATCTAACGTTTTGTATTTCACCTCTCATCCATTGACTTTCGGTATCTCTCCCTCAAACCAGGAAAATCCCTTTAAATCGTAAAAAAAAATCACTTCAAGGACACCTCCCTCCCATTCAGTGTTTTTGGTTTTATCAAGGTTTGGGCACCTCCCGGGCCGTGTAGTAGCAGGGCTAAGGAGGTTCCCTTTCAGCTAAGGGGGTGTTTAGTCTCTCAAACTTCTTCGCACATGCAAAAAACGTTTTTCAGAAAGTCAAAAGTGACCAGATATCTAGCAAATATATCACAGTTCAACTGTGATGGGCCATTTTCCCGAGTCGGCTATGATGTTGCTAAAAAAATGCCCTATATCCATATTAGGAGGGGTGCGTTTTACGACATTATAGCTGGCTCGGGAAATTATACCATCTCCCGGTGACTCCTAGTAACTTCACCTTCACTTCCCACTTCACCAAAATGTGTTTTTGCATGTGCCAATCACTATGGGAGGCTAAACTCCACCTTATTTTAGAGGGAACCTCCCATGCACAAACCCTGTTTGTTATGAAGGGTGCTTTCAACGATGAATTTTAGCGATGCTTTTGAGGTTTGCAGGTAGATGGAAAACATACTTATGGACAATAAGGCAACGGAAAATGATACATTTTCACGAGTACATGGAATAGTGCTTTGGCTGAAGTAAGGTGGCACGTTAATTTTTTGTTCATGAGATGGGTAATTTGTGTGTGGCCATACATGGCCACTCCAAGTAAGCTGATCATTGTTATCACGTTCTCCACCAGATCATGTGGTTATGTAAAAGTATCACATTCACATTCAGGCATTGCTTCTTTGCGCACGTGTATATTAATATGATAGAATCTTACTTAATGAATACGAGGCCGCTTTTTGGTGACATCTACAGACCGTAAGATGAAGATGCCTCTGAATTGAGCACCGTTGACAATGGTGCCGGTCTAATTTCTCCTTGAACGAAGAGCAAACCTTTCTGTTTGGGGGATAATAACCCTTCTTCCCAAGTCTCAAGGGGGTTGGTGACGCCCTACCTAGCGATCGAATATATTGACGCCCTGCCCAGTGACTTAATAGGGAAGACTCCCTTGCCCACTAGCTTCACCATGCTCGATCAGCGGCATACGCCGCTAATCGAACGAAGCAAGTTGGGGCATGTCGACACCCTTGCTATTCTCACTCCCACATAAGAATCGCAATCAAATGATGAGCTCTTTGTTTTTTTACACGCAAACCCCCTAAAACCCTACATTAAAGTAACGGTGTTTGCATGTCGAAAAAACAAAGAGCTCCTCGCTCGATCGCAATCGAGCAAAAATGCCTGTTTTGGAGATCAAGCAGAAGCGCTCGGTTTGTTATATTTTTCTTTACTCGGAAACCCCAGAGGTTTTACATGCAAACCATAGTGAAGCCCTACCCCGATTTACATTCGAGGTTTTAGTATTTTATATTTGTGCGGGCTCCTACTGGGCCCCGTGGGAGCTGGGCCGAGCAGGTTCCCTTTCAACGCATGGGGAGTCTCGGACCCCCCATGCAAACCACAAGCAAACCTCCCCTCGAGCATTCACAAACCCTTCAAAAGAGGGATGTGTGAATTTTAAAAAAATGTTGATGTCAGCATGTCGATGCTGCATTGCATGCAGCATTCGCATGCTTTTTTCTCGCTGTCCCTGGGTAGGGGAGTCTTATACTTTGGAACGCTGGGTAGGGGAGTCTTAATCTCCTGAACGCCGGATGAGGTAGTTTTATTATTCGAACTCCGGGTAGGGCATAAACAATCGAATTTTGTGGGCAATCCCTAGATGTAACCATCTAATTTTGTCTGTCCGGTGTTTACGACAAAACAAGCGAGGATCATGACCATGTTGACGGCTGTTTTTTTAAAGATGGTGACCTAGGTTTTGCTATGAATTCATCGACCTCTTGAGGTTGAGGAAGGCACACAAAGTGTTGCATCATGAATCATACCCGTGAGAAAGCAACACTTCCCAGGACTTTGTAAACCACTTCACACGCCCTTTGTATTCCCAAGAAAAGGCCGAGTTGATCAGCACTCATCTTTTAAGGACCCCTTTAACATCTGATGTAGTTGCAATTTTAAGATATTTTTTATGGTACATGAGGTTCATCAGAACTTTGCTTGTATTTGACAAAAGAAAGAAATGTTTTTCTTGCATATGATTAAATGAAAATTGTGGGAAATGTTTGTTGTCATTTGCTCGGTCGATTCGAGCATCATCTCCAGACAATCATGGTTTTGGCACACTGCATCCCTTGTGAGAGAAGTTTGCATACAAAGACAAAACAATGGATTGAATGTGGTTCAACAGATATTCAAGCTATGAGACACAGAACACAACTACAATAATGGATGGTATCGATGCATAGGAAAACAAATACTTTCCTCTCTATCGGCAGCACTGCCAACATACGTCTATTGTGCTCGCCCTAGAGAGTCACCAATCTCCACGATCGCCGGTAGTGCTTGTTGACCTGGTAATAGTGTTTGAGTTTGTTGCCCTCAAGAGATAGAGTCACATATCTAGGTGGAACACCACCATTGAACCTGAACACTGTGCACACGAAATGCACGAGGTCAGCCGAAGCCTGTAGTGCAACGCAAGTCATCACACCTATTCCTCTGACATTACCCATGGTCTAATACCAGACACGTGAACTTCATCTTGTTGCACAGCCAACACCAATTGGTGAGTGAAACTGGTACATATCCTAGAGTGCCATGTAGACTGCATGAATCTTAAAGAAAATTTGTGGGTAGGTCAGAGACTTCATTCATGTCGCCACCATGGGCGAGCTTTTCTAAGTCAATATTTGATGAAATCAAGTCCAATTGGGCATGCAAATCATAACTGTGTGCCTGCTCCAACACCTTCGTGCGTGATAATTCCTACTTTTGCTCCTACTCATGATCGTAATCTTGCACTACCTCAAGTTTATATTTGTGTTCCTGCTCTGATTTCATTAGAATGAGAATTTGTTGGTGAATCAGCTCACAATAGTGACGTTGCTGCCGCTCTTCATCCTCCATGTTTTTGTTATGATCAGTTGGCAGACGCATTGATGCGATGGATTTAATTTGGCAAGTGACATCATGCTCTTGCCCCTGCTCGTACGTCAATTTTCGCTCCTGCCCTCACTCTCGATCCCATATTTGTGTGTTCCTCTCCACCTACATCTTCATATGCTCTTCATCCTACTTAAGTACCTATGCCTGATTTTTCTATCACTTGTGACCTTGTGGCGGGCCAGAGGGCCGAGCCAGAGTGGGGGCAGGGTGAGGCCTGGGCTTAGGATAAGCAACTGAATGACCTTTGAAAAAGGTAACTAGGACATCACATGCAGCAGTACATATACTAGTCCTAGAGTCTTGGTGTCCTAGAGCTAGAACTACTCCTATGGTGGTCGGTACGAGAGGCGTAGCCGTAACCACCGTGCTTCTGCCATAGTTTCTGCTGAAGGTGGAGTCGCGAAGCGACTCCACATGTCCGTCAGGTCCGTTGTGGTTTTGGCTCGCTGGTCGTTGGTGAGATTTGTTGTCGTGTAGTAGATACCGTGGCGCAAAGAGCCGGTAGCGGAAGTCTTGGTGGGGCAAGTGACAGCCGTTGGGCCGCAAACAGACCAGCCGTTGGCT
The DNA here is from genome assembly GCA_023375785.1 of Penium margaritaceum. Taxonomy (NCBI): domain Eukaryota; kingdom Viridiplantae; phylum Streptophyta; class Zygnematophyceae; order Desmidiales; family Peniaceae; genus Penium; species Penium margaritaceum. The sequence continues at coordinate 22,503 of SZWC01025218.1, forward strand.
GGTACGTGGGAGGTATGTTGGACTTGCCGGCTGTTGCAGTGGGTATTCAATAATTGTTGTTGTTTGGAGCTGAACGGGTGCCCCCACAATATTGGGGCTGATCTCTGGCACACTTTCTGGGAGGCACCTTGCTCTTGCTCGGAACCCGGGGCAGCTGCGCATAAGTGCGAAGTGTGTGTCTTGTAGAGAGCGCTATATTTTCTGACACCCGCCCTCACTCCCGCAAAACACTGAATCTATGTCGGCTGGTGAATCGATGTTGCACTTGACTGAGTGCGGAATCCAGAGTTTGTTCGAGGGGTGAAGCTGTGGCTCAAGAAGGGGAGAGAAGGGATGATGTTAGGACGTGGAGAGATGAGGTTGCAAGTGGGCCAGGTTGAGGTTTGCTTCGTTGGAGGAGCCGTGGTCAGTGTCCAGCTTTTGCTGACGATTGTTGTCTGCGATCCATCTCTTAGGTGTGGGGAAAGAAGGTAGAGATCAAAAGGAGGTTCAGTGAGAAGTGAAGGGATACTCCTTATGTTGGGACTTGTAACGCCAGGTGGTGTGAAACTCTGATCCTAGGTTGGCAGCTTGGACAGAGAGTTTGCAGTTGGGGAAGGCGCATGAGCAAGGGAAGCTGTTGAGGGCTAAAAGGTATATGACATAGTGCACAAGTGCTCTGGTTCGGGAGCTGTGACTTGGAGCTGTTTAGGTGAGGAAGGGTTGGCTGTCCCTGATAATCCTGAGTCCTTGCGGCTTGCCATCGTTCCTTGGGATGTTGCGAAGAGCTGGTCGTATGTGGTGAGAGGGGAAGTTGGTGCTTTCAGGACATTCCCACGGTACTATGGTAGTTGAGTAGTGCCACCAGTTGATGCTGTGGTGAAGAGATGCTGGAGCTGAGAATCTGGAGAAGATTTATCACTTTGAGGAACTTTGAAGGAGGACAGGTTGACTGGGACTGTTGCAGTTGTTGAAGAGCTGATGGCTGATGGAGTTGACAGGACTGCTACTTCTGGATAGGGTGTGCGAGGAGTAGATGCTACTGATGATGGCGGGTATGGTGACATGGCTCTTTTTGTGATGCGGAGGAGATCCCATTGTTTCTCCTTAGGTGTCTGAGGACATGTCTCAATGATGTTGTGCCCGGAGAGAACTTGGAGAACCTGCTGTTTCAAGGGAGCAAGGGTTTCCATCTTGAGGTGAGGAAGAAGGGTGGACAAGAGTGTCGACACTGCTGATGTGGAGGGGATGGCTGCTGTTTGGAGTTTTGGCTGCTGCTGAGTGTTTGTGCGAGGAGTCAGAGCTTTCGTGATGACTTAAACTGAGTCCACCTTGCTGGAGAGCAACTTGTCAGAGGGCACTGTCGCCTGCTATCTGCTGAGTTGATTTTGTTTTCAGAAGTGCGGTGAATGTGTAAATGCTGAGGGATGAGCTCTGAGGATGGCGTTTGAGCAATGGATACCAGATAGACATAGTGAGGGTGCTGATGAGGCCTTGGTGCGTAGTTCACCGAGCTGTCGACGGAAGGTGATGCTGAAACGTTTGAGCAAGGTGACGCTGCCACAACGTCACGTTTAGGTTCCATGCTACCACCGTGAGACCATGAACCTCGTGGAGGGTGAGGGTCACCCTGATGGTGTTGACCAATGTAATTGCTGTTCAATCAGACCGCTTCTATTGAAGAGGGCTGGAAGAGTTGCTGGAGGGGCTGCTGCTGGCTGGACCAAGCGAGTTCCTATTGAGGAGAATGAAATAATTGATTGGACACAGCACCAAGGTGCAAGCGTGATCAGGCTGGTCAACGAGGCGATGAAGGATGAACCAGAAGGTAGCTGATGCGGAGATAAGCAGATGCAGCTGGGCGCAGTGCCAAAGCGCGGGCGCTACGAGGGATGAGGTCTGTTGGTGTGCAAACCAGGACACCATGTTGATTGCCAGGCCGACGAGGAGAACCTGCTCTGATACCATATCAGAACACGTGAGTGAGTTGCCGATGTGGGTGCGGTTCATAGAACGAGCACAGGAGACCACAGGAACAGATGATTTCAGCTGACGTAAGTCAAGAAACCACATGAACAATGAGGAACAGCTTGCGGATTGATGGAGGAAAAAGCATGAGGAGATGTGGACGTGGCCGGTGTGGCGAGCGTGACAAAGAGCTGAAGCTCTGTCTGGGCCAGAGTCCCAAGGGGCGGGCTGACAGCCGTATCACCGAGGTGACGCCAGTGATGACGAAGACTGAGTGGGCGCATTGTCAAAGACACGGGCGCTATAGCATTTGGAACAGTAGATAGGAGTGGGTGCGGTGCGTTGGAGCATGAGCACTGAAGCAATGAGAATGTGGACGTGGATGCGGCCGAGCAGGGCGAGCATGAGAAGTACACGTTTGTGCAGAAGGGAACGCAGATCAGAGGAGAAGATGAGGAAGCATCATTGGTGGCGATCCAGAGGGCCGAGCCAGAGTGGGGGCAGGGTGAGCCTGGGCGCAGGAGAAGCAACTGAATGACCTTGGAAAAAGGTGACTAGGACATCACATGCAGCAGTACATATACTAGTCCTAGAGTCTTAGAGTCCTAGAGCTAAAACTACTCTTATGGTGGTTGGTACGAGAGCCGTAGCCATAACCACCGTGCTTCTGCCATACCTTTTGCTGAAGGTGGAGTCGCAAAGCGACTCCACATGTCCATCGAGTCCGTTGTGGTTTTGGCACGCTGGTCATTGGTGCGGTTCCTTGTCGTGTAGTAGAGACCGTGGCGCAAAGAGCCGGTAGCGGAAGTCTTGGCGGGGTAAGTGACGGCTGTTGGGCTGTAAACAGACCAGCCGTTGGCTGGTATGCGGGAGGTATGTTGGACTTGCCAGCTGTTGCAGTGGGTTTTTCATAATTGTTGTTGTTTGGAGCTGAGCCGGTGCCCCCACAATATTGGGGCTGATCTATGGCACACTTTCCCAAAGGCACCTCGGTCTTGCTCGGAACCCGGGGCAGCTGGACATAAGTGTGAAGTGTGTGTCTTGCGGAGAGTGCTATTATTTCTGACAGGACTTGCCAGCAAAACATATATGTCTATCTCAATGTGTGAGTATTAAGAAGATCTCAGTATAAACATAGATATATATATATATATAAGTAAAGAGCTAGATATAGATAAAGATATAGTTATGGATATGGATACGGATAAAGATATAGATATAGATAAAGACATAGATATACCTATTGATGTATATAAAGATGAATGTATCACTATAGATAGAGGTGTAGGAATAGATGTAGATGTATATGTAAACGTAGATATAGGTATAGATAAAGGTGTAGATATAGATATAGATTTAGATATAGATATAGATAGAGAGGAAGATATACATGTAAATATAGATGTAGATAGAGATATACATATAGATGAAGGTGTACATATACACATAGATATAGTGGTCAAAGGATATGAATTTGATATTTTTTCCTACTCTATCAGAATCTCCCCCACATGTGGGGGCTTTACGGGGCGAGTTTGAACTTCTGGAAGATGGCACCCCATCTTAGAGCCGCCCTTGGCTGCAAGGATACAACCCCCTGCTGCCTGGTGGTGACGCGCCACTTGCTGACGTGGATGGAGAGGGGCGGATGTGCGGTGGGGCCCGCAGGGGTCAGAAAAGAAGGAGCGTGTGACGCCAAATGCAACTTTGCACTATGGCAGGGAAGGCCACGGCACATCCAACCGACCCGGCTGGACCGTTGGGGAAACCCTCCATCAACGCTCGCCAGGTACGTTTTTTGCGGACCTGGGTAGGTGGGATGAATTGAATGCTGCCCTATGGGTTTAAGCCACAGACTTGTGGACTCAAACCTCGGATTTGTATGTACTGCGCCAAGCAACAGACATAAATATACATATAGATATAGATAACAATATAGATATAGAAATAGATATAGATATAGATATAGATATGAACATAGATAAAATATCAGATATTAGATATAGATTCATTCATAGATATAGATATAAATATAGATATAGATATAAATATAGATATAGTTATAGATATAGACATATATATATATAGATGAAAATGTAAATATAGAGATACCTATACATACATTTATATATATAGGTATAGTTATGGGTATACATATAAATGTAGATATGCATATAGATACAGATATTGACATGGATATAGATAATGATGAAGGTGCACACATATATATATACATACAGACGGAGATCTAAACATTGATAAAGATATGTATAGGTGAACATGTAGATGTAGATATAGAGCACAATATAGATGTAGATATAGATATAGACATAGATGCAGATGAAGATAAAGATGAAGATATAGATGTAGATATAGCTGTAGATATAGTTGTACACGTAGATATAGACATAGACATGGATTTAAATCTAGATATAGATGTAGATCTGGATATAGATATAGATTTGGGTATAGGTGTAGATAAAGATATAGATATATATGTATGTATAAACATAGAAATATAGATATAGATGTAGCTATATACATTGATATAGGTATACGGATATGGATAGATATATAGATGTAGATACACATGTAATTATCAATAAAGGTATTTAGAAATGTGACATGATATGTAGATGTACACATAGATATAAACATACATGTGAATGTAGATGTCGATAGATATTATGAGGGTATAGATATAGATATATATGTATAGATAATGACATACATGTACTTATAAATACTGAGAGACATGTAAATAAAGACATGATACATACATAGATGTAGATATAGATATTTACATATTCAGGGATATAAATAAAGACATAAAATAGATATAAATATAAACATAAAATTAGATATAGATTTTTACATATAGATAAACATTTACATGTAAATGTATATATATATACATATGAATTTAGATGTAGATGTAGATATAGATGTAGATATAGATATACATATCGATAAAGATATAGATATATATATAGATATATATATAGATATAGATATAGATATAGATATAGACATAGATATAGATATAGATATAGATATAGATATAGATATAGATATATATATATATAGATATAGATATAGATATAGATATAGATGTAGATGTAGATATAGATATAGATATAGAGATAGAGATAGATATAGATATAGATATAGATGTATATATAGATATAGATATAGATATAGATATAGATATAGGTATAGATATAGATATAGATATAGAT
>SZWC01025219.1:10877-27249 GCA_023375785.1 Penium margaritaceum
GCGCAAGGGGGAGATTGTTGGAATGATGCTCCTCACCATGGCAGGAGTGACTCCAAAAAGGAACACCAAAAAGACAAGCCTTAGTGGCTTAGTGGTTAATGGTGTCCACCTCTAGAGGCAGGGGCCCGGGTTCAAGTCCCACAAGATGAAATTCTGCCCTGCCTCAAGGGAGGTGGAAAATAGATGCCAGGAAGCTAGCTCAACCTCTAGAGTTCCTCTTTAAGTTTCTAGAAGGCCAGGTGAGGGTCCAGGAAGGTGGCACACCTTCTAGAAGGGGTGACTTGTCCTACAAGGCATCTAGAGGTGTCTTGGTCTTCTGGACACCTTCCCTCCTACTAGAAGCAAGCTGAGGAATCTAGGAAGGGGCAGAAGCTTCTATAGGAGGGAAGGGATGCCTTCCTAGGTGGGAAAAGGACAGCCTACCAAGGAGCACTCTAGAAACCATAGAATCTGCTAGGAAGCTCCAAATCTGGCATGCTTTGGTGTTCTGGAAAGCTTAGATCAATGGCTATAAAATGCCACTGCTTGTGAGCCTTGATCAAGTGTTAATTTCCAGTCAATTGAGGCCAAAACTATTGCCTCACTCTCTGACCAGATTTTGCCATCCTTGAACCAGTTGCCTCCATAGTTTCAGTCTCTCCAAAAACAGTTGGTGGTGTGAAACAGCCACTGCTAGGGACCCTTCAGGGTGCACACTCACCCTCAGGCCAACAGAGTTGTCCTTCTTCTTGCCTCTCTGCTGCGCGGACTGCTGCTATTGTTGGTTGCGTGAGGCCATGGTCATGAAAGCTACTTCACTGCTATTGCTGCCGCCATTGTGCTTTGCTGCATTGCGACGTAGTTCCACCTGCACCAGGTGGGTGCTGATGAAGTCAAGGTCAAGAATCGGCTGGCACTCCAACGTCTCTCGCACCGTATCGTAGCTTGTTGGGAGTCCCCTCAGCAAGAGGAGGATGAAGCGTCTCTTCCACAGGATTGCCAGCTGCTCTAAGCTGTTTCGCCAGCTCCTTTGCCCTGTCCAGTACGTCTCCATCCCTTTACCACCCTACATTTTTAACGCCATCATCTTTTCCTCGAAAAGCATGAGGAGTGCACGATCCTTGCTCTCGTACTTCTTGTACAACGTGTCCCAACCCTCAAGGTGGGGGTTGGAGATGGTATTGACAAGCAACCTGTAGGCCGGCCTGTGTTTCTTCTTCCACTCCTCATATGCTGCTCGTACAGTTGCAAAAGAACGCACATTAGCTGCACCCTTTTGTGGCGTCTTCCCGGCCACCACCTGTACTACGGTGATGCCTTTTGCCTGTGGACCTAGAGCCGGCTCGTCGCCGCTCCCCACCTCCCAAAAGCCCCTCTCCTCCAAAAGGAGGCAGGTACGGATCTTCCAAAACGTGAAGTTGGCGTGTCCCTCCAGCCTCTCCAAAGGCTGGACTGCTGTTACAATGCCAGCTACTGCCATTTTCAGTCTTGGTGATGCTCAGCGCTGCCTTTGGATGCAGCGCTACCCCAGCTTCTACTGTTGCTTCAGCCAAAAATCTGTCTGTCACAAAATGGGCTGTAGATGCCAGCAGACATGGAATTTTGAAAAATAGAAACCACCATAAAACAGGGTCATCAACAAGGGATTGTAAAAGATATGCCCTCTTGAAACCAGGGTATGCTTCTGCTCCTACTCCAACTCAGACTAGCCAGCTTGTAAATGTCGTTTCTCCCAAACAAAACAAGGGAATGCAAATATTTTTGGACCTATGGAAAGCTTAGGAAAAATAATACGATTTGCATGTGCCACTTTTTATATTTGACAAAGAAACGAGAGAGTTATGGTCATCAGAAGGCGACAGTTATTTGATCTGGCGGAGAGAGGGAGCCTTGGAGCAGCGAGCATGTGTGATTGGAATGGCATTACTTGTGCTGAAGAATGGTTATTGAATCACTCAAAATGATTGAGTACATATAGAGCTAGAGCTTGGGCAAGTCAGCCCTCTCACAAGCCACACTTCTTAGCCATGGAGGCTAAGGCTCACACACTAGAGTCCATAATCTCACACAAGGGAGGAAATCAGCCTAGCAATCAGGCTGACCACTCACACACGACCTAGAGAGCTAGAGAATGTTCTCATGGCACACTCCTAGTAGTTACATAACCCACAAACCCATGGACAATCGCCATGTGTCCATGGCTAGCACACAAGGATCTCACCTCACCTAAAAAGTAAGGAGAGGTTCCTTTATCCTAGTCAGCACACTCTGACAAGGCAATCCTAAGACCAAGGACCCTTTTGGATATTTCTCCCATCAGGTCTTGACCCTGGACCTCTTGCCTTTTTCTTTTCTCAACCTAAGGCATGGAGCCATCGCCCATGGTCACCCAGACATGGACAGTCGATGACCCCCCAAACTACGAAAAATCATATCTCCCAATCCGACCGTTGGATCGGCCTCAAACTTGGACCGTAGACATTTTGCCACCTGATCTTTCCAATGATGAAGTCCGATTGACAATCGGAGCAGGCATCTTGTACTTTCCTGGAATTTGCTCCTGTGGACCTGAAACTGAGCCGGATGGCTCCTTTCCTAACAATCTCCCACTTTGTCGCAGTAAGAGTGGACTGAGTCCACATGCTTTCATGCAAAACTGCTGCTTCTCACGGGTCACTGGCTTGGCTTGCTCGTAAGAGTAAACTCTAGCTTGATAGCACCCTCCTGCACCATGTGCCTGATGAAATGATATGCGATATTAATGTGTTTGGTGCGTGCATGGTGCTAAGGATTCTTGGTGAGTGCGATTGCACTCTGGTTGTCGACTCGCACAGGAACTGGAACTGCTGTACTCCCACTCATCTCTACCATGAGACGCTGGAGCCAAAGTGCTTCCTTGGCTCCAAAGCTGAGAGAGACGAACTCAACTTCCGTGATTGAGATAGGCACGACCACCTGCCGCTTGCTGCACCAGCTGATGGCCCCACCATTCATGAGGAACACATGTCCAGAGATGGACTTGCGGTCCTCAGGGTTTGAGGCCCAATCTGCATGTGTGTAGCCGATGATGCTGTTGTCATTGCCGTTGTAGGTGATGCCGATGTTGATGGTTCCAACAAGGTAGCGAAAGATCCGCTTCAGTGCCTTCTGGTGCTCAAGTCCGGGGTTTGCCATGTGGTGGCTCACAGCGCTAACAGCCTGTGCGAGGTCCGGCCTGGTTGCCACCATCAAGTACATGAGGCTGCCGACGGTGCTCCGTTACTTTTCGTGCTCAGCTGCATTTGCTTCTCCATTAAAGCTCACAAGGTACTGCCGCGTCTGGAGCAGCGTGCGGATGGATTTTGCCTTTGCCATGCCGAACTGCTCCAAGACATCCTTGATGTCGCGGCTCTGCTGTAGCGAGAGAGAGCATGATTTGTGGTCACGCGTGATGCGGATACCGAGGAAGTATGATGCCTTCCCGAGATCAGACATCTGGAAGCGCTCCTGCATAGCCTCCTTGAACTCCTGCAGTACAGACATGCTGTTGGAGAGGAGGAGCATGTCATCCACATAGACAATGATGATGAGGATCTCATGCTCATGCTGCCAGCGATACACGCTGTAGTCACACTCGCTGCGATCAAACCCCATGCACTGCAATGCTGCATCCAACTTCTGGTTCCAAGCACGCAACGCTTGCTTGAGGCTGTACGACTTCTGCAGCTTGCAAACCAGGTGCTCCTGGCCATCCATGACGAACCCCTCCGGCTGCTCCATGTAGATCTCCTCCTCCAAGTCACCATTCAAGAATACCGTCTTGACATCCATGTAGTGAACCTCAAAGTCCTCAGCTAGTGCATAAGAGAGGAGCGTACGCACAAAGGAAAACTTTGCAACAGGGGCATAAGTTTCCATGTAGTCGATGCCCTCGTGTTGCGAATAGTACTTGGCGACTTGCCTCGCCTTGTACTTTTCCAGGTTACCATCTGCTCCCCGCTTCTTCTTGAAGACCCACTTGTACTTGATCACCTTACGTCCAGGTGGACGCTCAGTCAGCTCCAACAAGCCGTTGTCCAGTTGCGATTGTATCTCCTGCTGCACGGCTTGCGCCAAGTCAGCTGCATCCGGTGCAGCCATGGCCTCCTTTATGATGTTGGCTCATCTGAATCTACTGCAACTTTGACGTTCATCTATTCCGGTTTCTGCAGCATCCAGAAATGGCCGTGCTCACCAGGCTTGTAACGCACCCCAAGAGGGTACCTGCGACCTGGTGCTGGAGCGTTAGCGGGTGGGTGGCGCTGTGTTGCTGGTACAACTACTTCTGCTGGTGGTGCTACATCTCCCTCCTCTTCTTCTACCGATGAGGCTGCTGTATCTGCTGCATCAGACATGGGAGAGTAGAGTGATTCTCCCACTGTCATAGTAGAGGAAGGATCGGGAGAGACGGGGTCACGAAGGATTCCTGCTCCCATTGTCTCGTCAGCTGCAGGTTCCGCTGCCTCTTCACATACAATGTTGGTGCCGATGACGTTGCTCTCGTTGAAGAAGACATCTCACGAGATGATGACGTAGCAGGTATCCCTCTCATAGAGGTGATAGGCCTTGCTTGCCACGTCGTAGCCAATGATCAGCATCTGGACACTTTTTGCGTCCCATTTTTGCCGCTTCTCCCTTGGCACGTGCATGTGCACCAGGTTTCCAAATGCTCGGAGATGACCCATGCTCGGTTTCTATCCGAACCACGCCTCGTATGAAGTCATCTGCTCCAGCGCCTTAGTTGGACTACGGTTCTTGATGTAGACCGCAGTGCTCACGGCTTCAGCCTAGAAGTCGTAGGTGTTGGGAAAGGAGCCATCCGGTTCAGTTTCACGTCCACAGGAGCAAGTTCCAGGAAAGTACCAGATGCATGCTGCGATCATCAATCCGACTTATACTTGTGGAAAGATCATGTGGAAAATTGTCTATGGTCCAAGTTTGAGGCCGATCCAACGGTCGGATTCGGAGATATGAATTTTCGAAGTTTCGGAGGTCATGGACCGCCAATGTCTGGGTGGCCATGGGTGATGGCTCCATGCCTTAGCCTGAGAAAAGAAAAAGGCAAGAGGTCTAGGGACAAGACCTGATGGGAGAAACATCCAAAAAGGTCCTTGGTCTTAGGATTGCCTTGTCAGAGTGTGCTGACTAGGATAAAGGTACTTCTCCTTACTTTTTAGGTGAGGTGAGATCCTTGTGTGCTATCCATGGACACATGGCGATTCTCCATGGGTTTGTGGGTTATGTGACCACTAGGAGGTTGCCATGAGAGCATTCTCTCGCTCTTTAGGTCTTGTGTGAGTGGTCAGCCTCATTGCTTGGCTGATTTCCTCCCTTGTGTGAGATTATGGACTCTAGTCTGTGAGCCTTAGCCTCCATGGCTAAGTGGTGTGGCTTGTGAGAGGGCTGACTTGTNAAGGTACCTCTCCTTACTTTTTAGGTGAGGTGAGATCCTTGTGTGCTATCCATGGACACATGGCGATTCTCCATGGGTTTGTGGGTTATGTGACCACTAGGAGGTTGCCATGAGAGCATTCTCTCGCTCTTTAGGTCTTGTGTGAGTGGTCAGCCTCATTGCTTGGCTGATTTCCTCCCTTGTGTGAGATTATGGACTCTAGTCTGTGAGCCTTAGCCTCCATGGCTAAGTGGTGTGGCTTGTGAGAGGGCTGACTTGTCCAAGCTCTAGCTCTATATGTACTCCATCATTTTGAGTGATTTAACAACCATTCTGCAGCACAAGTAATGCCCTTCCAGCCACACATGCTCGTTGCTCCAAGGCCCCCTCTCTCCTCCAGATCCAAGATTTGGTATCAGAGCCAAGTTCTGCCCCTTTCAGCCAGCACAGGCCGTCACTTTGAGAGTGACGGGTTGGAGTGAAACCTTCACTAGATTTGATAATCGACCATTGGATCTTCAATTTCAAGAGAAAAGCTTTCCAACGAGCCCAAAATTGCAAAGATCCAACAATTGGATTGAGAGGTATGCTCAAAACGACGTCGGCCAGGGCTACACTCTTCTCTATGAGTAAGACTGTCGCCTTGTGATGACCATAACTCTCTCGTTTCTTTGTCAAATGTAAAAAGTGGCACATGAGAATTCTATTATTTTTCCTCAGCTTTCCATTGGTGGAATTTTTTTTTCATTCCATCGATTGTTTGGGAGAAATGCTGTTTACAAGCTGGTTGGTCTGAGTTGGAGTAGGAGCAGAAGCATACCCTGTTTTCAAGAGGGTATATCTTTTGAAATCCCCTTCTGATGACCCTGTTTTATGGGTCGATCGGAAAGGTTTTGAGCTGAATTTTCCAGTGAAGGCCTTTGTTTTCCAAAATTCCTAGTCTGCTGGCATCTAGAGTCCAATTTCTGTCAGACAGATTTCTGGCAAAAGCAGTAGCAGAAGCAGGGGTAGTGCCGCCATCCAAAGGCAGCGCTGAGCATCACCAAGGCTCAAAATGGCAGCACCTTGCATTGTAACAGTAGCCGAGCATTTGGAGAGGCTGGAGGGACGCGCCAACTTCACGTTTTGGAAGATCCATACCCGCCTCCTTTTGGAGGAGAGGGCCTTGTGGGAGGTGGTGAGCGGCGACGAGCCGGCTCCTGTTCCACAGGCAAAAGGCATCACCGCAACGCAAGTGGTGGCGGGAAAGATGCCGCAAAAGGGTGCAGCTAATGCGGGTTCTTCTGCAGCTGTATGAGCGATGTATGAGGAGGCAAAGAAGAAGGACAGGCAGGCCTACAGATTGCTTGTCAACATCATCTCCAACCCACATCTTCAGTACGTGAGTGACAAGGCTACTGCAAAGGAGGGATGGGACACGTTGTGCAAGAAGTATGAGAACAAGGATCCTGCATTCCTCATGCTTTTGGAGGAAAAGATGATGGCGCTGAAAATACAGGGTGGTGAAGGGATGGAGGCGTATCTGGAGAGGGCGAAGGAGCTGGCGAAGCGGGTGAGAGCGGCCGGCAACCCTGAGGAAGAGACGCGCTTCATCCTCCTCTTGTTGAGGGGACTCCCAACCAGCTACGACACGATACGAGAGACGCTGGAGTGCCAGCCAACTCTCGACCTCAACTTCATCTGTACACACCTGGTGCAAGTGGAATTGCGTCGTAATGCAGCAAAGCATAATGGAGGCAGCAGCAGTGAAGCAGCTTTTGTGCCCACGAGCTCACGCAACCAGCAACAGTAGCAGCAGTCTGGGTAGCAGAAAGGCAGAAAGAAAGGCAAATGCCACCACTGCCAGAAAGAGGGACACTACAAAAAGGAGTACTTCAAGCTCAAGAGGGACCAGAAGAAGTAACAGCAAGAGTAGTCATCAGAGCGACAGCTGCAAAAGCAGTAGTAGCAGCAACAGTCACAACAGCGTCAGCAGCAGGAGCAGCAGCAGCAAAACCAGGTTGGTGTGCGCCACTTTGGACACATGAATGTGGCCAAGGAGGTGCTCGAACGTCTCTTCATGGCAAAGTCTGACATGTCGCAGGTGGAGAAGGCGAATCTCACATGGTACAAGGACTCATGATGTACCAAGAGCCTCACACATCACAAGGAGTGGTTTACGCAGCTGATGTCCATCCCTTCCCGTCCTATCGCTATGGGTGATGATCGCGGGGTGTATACTAAGGGGATTGGGATTGTGGAGATATGGTTAGAGACTCGGCGTGGCATTGAAGTGGGAGATTGTTAGGAAAGGAGCCATCTGGTTAAGTTTCAGGTCCACGGGAGAAGGTTCCGGGAAAGTACCAGATGCGTGATCCGATTGTCAATCCTAGAACACCACCAAAAAGATCAGGTGGCAAAATGTCTACGGTCCAAGTTTGAGGCCGATCCAACGATCGGATTGGGAGATATGAATTTTCAAAGTTTCGGGGGTCATGGACCGTCGATGTCTGGGTGGCCCTGGGTGATGGCTCCATGCTTTAGCCTGAGAAAAGAAAAAGGCAAGAGGTCCAGGGTCAAGACCTGATGGGAGAAATATCCAAAAAAGGTCCTTGGTCTTAGGATTGTCTTGTCAGAGTGTGCTGATTAGGATAAAGGTACCTCTCCTTGCTTTTTAGGTGAGGTGAGATCCTTGTGTGCTAGCCATGGACACATGGCGATTCTCCATGGGTTCTGGGTTATGTGACCACTAAGAGTGTGCCATAAGAGCATTCTCTAGCTCTCTGGGTCGTGTGTGAGTGGTCAGCCTGATTCGTAGGCTGATTTCTCTTCTTGTGTGACATTATGGACTCTAGTGTGTGAGCCTTAGCCTCCATGGCTAAGAGGTGTGGCTTGTGAGAGGGCTGACTTGCCCAAGCTCTAGCACTATATATACTCCATCATTTTGAGTGATTGAACAACCATTCTTCAGCACAAGGGATGCCCTTCCAATCACACATGCTCACTGCTCCAAGGCTCCCTCTCTCGTGCAGTTACAACATTTGGTATCAGAGCGCCGTCGGCAGTCTCATGTACCTGATGGTGGCAACCAGGCCGGACCTCGCACAGGTTGTGAGCGCTGTAAGCCAGCACATGGCTAATCCTGGACTGGAGCACCAGAAGGCAGTGAAGCGGATCTTCCGCTACCTTGCTAGAATCATCAACGTTGGCATCACCTACAACAGCAACGACAACAGCATCATCGGCTATACAGATGCAGATTGGGCTTCAAATCCTGAGACCCGCAAGTCCATCTCTAGAAATGTATTTCTCATGAATCGAGGTGCCATCAGCTAGTGCAGCAAGCCGCAGGTTGTCGTGGCCACCTCAAAAACAAAAGTTGAGTACGTATCTCTCAGCTTTAAAGCCAAGGAAGGAGTTTGGCTCTAGCGTCTCATGGCAGAGATGAATGGGAGTGTAGCAGTTCCAGTTTGTGTGCGCGTCGACAACCAGAGCGCAATCGCACTCACCAAGAATCCTGAGCACCATGCATGCGCCAAGCACATTGACATCGCATATCACTTCATCAGGCACATGGTGCAAGAGGGTGCTATCAAGCTGGAGTTTACTCAACGAGGAAGCAGGTCGCTGATTTCTGCACCAAGCCAATGACTCGTGAGAGGCAGCAGTTCTGCATGAAGGCATGTGGACTCAGCCCACTCTGACTGCGGCAAAGTGGGAGATTATTGGAAAAGGAGCGATCCGGCTCAGTTTCAGGTCCACAAGAGCAAGTTCCAGAAAATACCAGATGCATGCTCCGATTGTCGATCCATATTCACCATTGGAAAGATCAGGTGGCAAAATGTCTACGGTCAAAGTTTGAGGCCGATCCAACGGTCGGATTGGGAGATATGAATTTTCGAAATTTCGGGAGACATGGACTGCCGATGCCTGGGTGGCCATGCGTGATGGCTCCATGCCTTAGCCTAAGAAAAGAAAAGGACGAGAGGTCCAGGGTCAAGACCTGATGAGAGAGATATCCACAAATGTCCTAATTCTTAGGATTGCCTTGTCAGAGTGTGCTGACTAGGATAAAGGTATCTCTCCTTACTTTTTAGGTGAGGTGAGATCCTTGTCTTCTAGCCATGGACACATGGCGATTCTCTAGCTCTCTAGGTCGTGTGTGAGTGGTCCGCCTGATTGCTAGGCTGTCTTCCTTCCTTGTGTGAGATTATGGACTCTAGTGTGTGAGCCTTAGCCTCCATGGCTAAGTGGTGTGGCTTGTGAGAGGGTTGACTTGCCCAAGCTCTAGCTCTGTATGTACTCCATCATTTTGAGTGATTTAACAATCATTCTTCAGTATAAGTGATGTCCTTCCAATCGCACATGCTCGCTACTCCAAGGCTCCCTCCCTCCTCCAGGTCCAACAGTAGGTCAGCCGAGCCGCGTGCAGCATGGAGCGCGCCGATTCCACAATGGTACGGTTGGCGCGTTGTGCTAGACCGTTTTATTGCGGTTAGTACGGCGCGGTACGCTACGCCTTGATGCCAGCTACTGCGAGGTAGTCGTGGAACTCCTTGCTCAGGTAATCTCCACCGTGATCGTTTTGTAGCGCCTTGATCTTCTTGCCAGTCTGGTTCTCCACCATAGCCTTGAACTCCTTGAACCCGTAAATGCACTGGTCCTTGGACGGAAGGATGTACACCGCAGTGTAACGGCTCAAATCATCAATGAAGGTCATGAAATACCTAGAGCCTCCAAAGCTCTGGGTCTGCATCGGTCCGCACAAGTCCGTGTGGACCAGCTCCAACACCTCTCTTGCACGCTCCCCTGCTCCAAAGAATGCCTCGCGGTGCTTCTTCCCCTCCAAACAGCCGATTCATAACTGCTACTCAAAGTTAGAGATGGTAGGCAGGTCACGCACCATCTGCTTTGCTTGAAGCTGCTGCAAGGCGCGCATGCCGATGTGGCTGTAGCGCACATGCCAGATCTCGTCATCAGTCGCCTGCACCACTGTTGCAAGACTCTGCTCACGCGGGATCTTGGTCGCCCCCAGCAGACGGTACATGTCGCCCTCCTTCACCGACTTGGCCAACTCCTCTCCTGTTTCCTTGTTGAGGATGTAGCCATAATGATCGTCAAAAACAACGCGCAGTCCTGTGTTGGAGAGAGAGGACACTGAGAGAAGGTTGAACGCAGCATCAGGTACATAAAGCACGCCATGGAAAACTCCTACTTAAATGCCACGCGGGGTCTCCAACCACATCTCCACAATCCCAATTTCCTCAGCATACACCACCCGATCATCACTCAAAGCAATCGGACAGGGAGGAATGGAGAGCAGGTGCGTGAACCACTCCTTGTGGTGCGTCAAACTCTTGGTACATCCCGAGTCCTTGTACCACGCCAGATCCGCCTTTTCCTTCTCCGACATGTCAGACTTCGCCATGAAGAGGCGGTCGCGCACCTCCTTGGCAATGTTCATGTTGCCAAAATGGCGCACGCCAGTCTGGTTCTACTGCTGCTGCTGCTGCTGGCGTTGCTGTGATTGCTGCTGCTCTCGCTGTGGAGATTGCTCTTTAGCTACTGCTGCTGCTGCTACTCCTTCTGGTCCCTCTTAAACTTGAAGCACTCTTTCTTGTAGTGCTCCTCTTTCTGGCAATAGTGGCACTTGCTCTTCTTCTTGCCTCTTTGCTGCGCGGACTATTGCTGCTACTGGTTGCGTGAGCCCATGGCCATGAAAGCTGCTTCATTGCTGCTGCTGCCGCCATTACGTTTTGTGCATTGCGACGCAGTTCCACCTGCACCAAGTGCGTGCAGATGAAGTCGAGGTCGAGAGTCGGCTGGCACTCCAACGTCTCTTGCACCGTGTTGTTGCTGGTTGGGAGTCCCCTCAGCAAGAGGAGGATGAAGCGCGTCTCTTCCACAGCGTTACCGGCCGCTCTCAACTGCTTCGCCAGCTCCTCTCCCCTGTCTAGATACGCCTCCATCCCTTTACCACCTTGCATTTTCAGCGCCATCATCTTTTCCTCCAAAAGCATGAGGAATGCAGGATCCTTGCTCTCATACTTCTTGCACAACGTGTCCCACTCCTCCTTTGCAGTAGCCTTGTCACTCACATACGGAAGATGGAGGTTGGAGATGGTGTTGACAAGCAACCTGTAGGAATGCATGTCCTTCTTCTTCCATTCCTCATATGCCGCTNCTGCTTCGCCAGCTCCTCTCCCCTGTCTAGATACGCCTCCATCCCTTTACCACCTTGCATTTTCAGCGCCATCATCTTTTCCTCCAAAAGCATGAGGAATGCAGGATCCTTGCTCTCATACTTCTTGCACAACGTGTCCCACTCCTCCTTTGCAGTAGCCTTGTCACTCACATACGGAAGATGGAGGTTGGAGATGGTGTTGACAAGCAACCTGTAGGAATGCATGTCCTTCTTCTTCCATTCCTCATATGCCGCTGCTGCAATTGTAGATGAACTTGCATCTGCTGCACCTTTCTGCGGCGTCTTCCCCGTTACCACCTCTGCTGCGGTGATGCCTTTTGCCTGTGGAGGCGGAGTGCGCTCGTCACCGCTCACCACCTCCCACAAGCCCCTCTCCTCCAAAAGGAGGCGGGTACGGATCTTCCAAAACGTGAAGTTGGCGTGTCCTTCCAGCCTCTCCAAGGGCTGGGCTGCTGTTACCACGCCGGCTGCTGCTATTTTGAGCCTTGGTGATGCTCAGCCCTGCCCTTGAGTGACGGCGCTACCCCTAGTTCTGCTGCTGCTTCAGCCAGGAATCTGTTTGACAAAAAATGGAATGTAGAGGCCAGCAGACAGGGAATTGTGAAAAACATAGCCCACCACTAGAAAATGCAGCTCAAAACCTTTCAAATCGACCCATAAAACAGGGTCATCAACAGGGGATTTTGTAAGATATGCCCTCTTGAAAATAGGGTATGTTTCTGCTCCTACTCCAACTCAGACCAGCCAGCTAGTAAGCGGCGTTTCTCCCAAACAAATCAAGGGAATGCAAATATTTTTGCACCAATGGAAAGCTTAGTATAAATACTACAATTCACATGTGCCACTTTTTAACTTTGACAAAGAAACGAGAGAGTTATGGTCATCACAAGGCGACAGTCTTACTCATAGAGAAGAGTGTAGCCCTGGCCGACCTCGTTTTGAGCATAACTCTCAATCCGACAATTGGATCTTTGCAATTGGAGCTTGTCTTTTAAACTTGAAAATCCAGTGGTCGGTTGTCAAATCTGGTGAAGCTTTCACCCCAACCCGTCACTCTCAAAGTGACGGCCTGTGTTGGTTGAAAGTGGCAGAACTTCACTATGATACCAAATGTTGGATTTGGAGGAGAGAGAGAGCCTTGGAGCAGCAAGCATGTGTGATTGATAGGGCATCACTGGTGCTAAAGAATGGTTGTTGAATCACTCAAAATGATGGAGTACATATAGAACTACAGCTTGGGCAAGTCAGCCCTCTCACAAGGCACACTTCTTAGCCATGGAGGCTAAGGCTCACACACTAGAGTCCATAATCTCACACAAGGGACACAATTAGCCTAGCAATGAGGCTGACATCTCGCGCACGACCTAGATAGCTAGAGAATGCTCTCATGGCACACTCCTAGTGGTTACATAACCCACAAACCCATGGAGAATCGCCATGTATCCATGGCTAGTACACAAGGATCTCACCTCACCTAAAAAGTAAGAAGAGGTACCTTTATCCTAGTCAGCACACTTTGACAAGGCAATCCTAAGACCAAGAACCCTTTTGGATATTTCTCCCATCAGGTCTTGACCCTGGACCTCTTGCCGTTTTCTTTCTCAGGCTAAGGCATGGAGCCATCGCCCATGGTCACCCCGATATTGACGGTCGATGAACCCGGAAACTACGAAAATTCATATCTCCCAATCTGACCGTTGGATCGGCCTCAAACTTGGACAGTAGACATTTTGCAACCTGATCTTTCCAATGGTGAGGTTGGATTGACAATCGGAGCAGGAACCTGGTACTTTGCTGGAACTTGCTCTTGTGGACCTGAAACTGAGCCGAATGGCTCCTTTCCTAACAACAGTCTTACTCTTAGAGAAGAGTGTAGCCCTGGCTGACTTTGTTTTGCGCTCGTTGGAACGCTTGTCTCTTGAACTTGAAGATCATGTGGTTTATCGTCACATTTGGTGAAGGTTTCTACCCAACTTGTCACTGTCAAAGTGACGACCTGTGCTTGCTGAAAGTGGCAGAAGTTGGCTCTGATACCAAATGTTGAATATGGAGGAGAGATGGAGCTTTGGATCAGTGAGCATGTGTGATTGGAAGGACAGGACTTGTGCTGAAGAATGGTTGTTGAATCGCCCAAAACGATGGAGTACATATAGAGCTAGAGCTTGGACAAGTCAGCCCTCTCACAAGCCACACCACTTAGCCATGGAGGCTAAGGCTCACACACTAGAGTCCTTAATCTTACACAAGGGAGGAGATCAGCCTAGCAATCAGGCTGACGACTTACACACGACCTAGAGAACTAGAAAATGCTCTCATGGCACACTCCTCGTGGTCACATAACCCACTATCCCATGGAGAATCGCCATGTGTCCATGGCTAGCACAGAAGGATCTCACCTCACCTAGAACATAAGGAGAGGTACCTTTATCCTAGTCAGCATTCTCGGACAAGGCAATCCAAAGACCAAGGACCTTTTTAGATATTTCTCCCATCAGGTCTTGACCCTCTACCTCTTGCCTTTTTCTTTTATCAGGCTAAGGCATGGAGCCATCACCCATGGCCACGGAGACATCGACGGTCCATGACCCCCGAATCTTAGAGAACTCATATCTTCCATTCCCATTGTTGGATCGGCCTCAAACTTGGACCATATACATTTTGCCATGTGATCTTTCCAAATGGTGAAGTCGGATTGGCGATCGGAGCAAGTATCTGGTACTTTCCTGGAACTTGCTCCTGTGGACCTGAAACTGAGCCGGATGGCTCCTTTCCCACCTTGAAGCATTTTCAAGCAAAGTAGATTGTAGAAGACATGTCCACCATCTCCAGCTTTTGTCGGAAAAATGAGCCATCCGGCTAATATTCAGGTCCATACGAGCAAGTTCAACTAAAGTACCAAATGCCTGCTCCGATTGTCAATCCAACTTGACAATTGACGAAATCAGGTCGCAAAAGGTCTAGAGTCCAGGTTTCAGGCGGATCCAACAGTCGGATTGAGACATGATTTTTTGGAATTTCCAAGATCATCGAACGCTGGTATCTCTAGGACCATGGGTGATGGCTTCATGCCCTAGCCTGACAAAAGAAAAAGACAAGAGGTCGAAGCTCAAGATGTGATGCGAGAAATAAGCAAAATTGTCCTTGGTATTAGGATTCCCTTGTTAGAGTGTGCTTACTACGATGAAAGTACCTCTCCTTTCCTTTCACGTTACGCCAGGTCCTTCTGTGCTAGCCATGGACACATGGCAATCCTCCATGGGATTTTGGGATATGTGACTACTAAGAGTGAGCGATGAGGGTTTTCTCTAGCTCTCTAGGTCGTGTGTGACTAGTCAGCCTGATTGCTAGGCTAACTTCCTCCCTTGTGTGAGATTGTGGATTCTAGTGTGAAAACCTTAGCCTCCATGGCTAAGTGGTGTGGCTTGTGAGAGGGATGACTTCCCCAACCTCTAGCTCTATATGTACTCCATCATTTTGAGTGATTTAATAACCATTCTTCACCACAAGTGATGCCTTTTCAGTCCCACATGCTTGCTGCTCAAAGCTTCCAGTTTTCCTCCAGCTCCAATAATTAGTATCAGAGCCAGGTTGTTTCACTTTCAGCCACCACAGGCTAACACTTTGAAAGTGATGGGTTAGGGTCAACCTTGACTGAATTTGACAATCAAAAACTTCATCCAAAATTTGGTAAGACAACCTTTTCAACGAGCCCAAAATCGTGAAGATCCAATGGTCGGGTGGAGAGTTAAACTCAAAACGTGGTCGGCCAGGACTACACTCTTCTCTCTGAGTAAGACTGTCACCGTGTGATAACCATAACCCTCTCATTTCTTTGGCAAATGTCAAGAGTAGCATTTGCGATTTGAATTATTTTTCCTAATCTTTCCATTTGTGCAAAAGAATTTGCATTCTATTCCTATCTTTGGGACAAATGTTGTTTATGAGCTGGGTGGTCTGAGTTCGAGTAGGAGCAGAAACATACCCTATTTTTAAGAGGGCTTATCTTTCAAAATTGCTTGTTGATGACCCTGTTTTATGGGTGCATTTTCTGTCAAACAGATTTTTGGCAGAAGCAGTGGCAAAAACAAGGTAAGCACCGCCACCCAAGCGTAGCGATGAGTATCACCAGAGCTCAAAATGACAGCAGCAGGCATTGTGACATCAACCAAGCCTTTTGAGAGGATGGAAGGGCTTCACGTTTTGGAAGATCCATACCCGCCTCTTATTGGAGGAGAGGGGCTTCTTCTGTTGGGAAAGGAGCCATCTGGCTCAGTTTCAGGTCCACAGGAGCAAGTTCCAGGAAAGTACCAGATTCCTGCTCCGATTGCCGATCCAAATTCAGCATTGGAAAGATCAGGTGGAAAAATGTCTACGGTCCAAGTTTGAGGCTGATCCAACGGCCGGATTGGGAGATATGAATTTTCGAAGTTTCGAGGGTCATGGACCGTCGATGTCTGGATGGGCATGGGTGGTGGCTCCATGCCTTAGCCTGAAAAAGAAAAACGCAAGAGGTCCAGGGTGAAGACCTGATGGGAGAAATATCCAAAACAGTCCTTGGTCTTAGGATTGCCTTGTCAGAGTGTGCTGACTAGGATGAAGGTACCTCTCCTTACTTTTTAGGTGAGGTGAGATCCTTGTGTGCTAGCCATGGACACATGGCGATTCTCCATGGGTTTGTGGGTTATGTGACCACTAGGAGTGTGCCATGAGAGCATTCTCTAGCTCTGTAGGTCGTGTGTGAGTGGTCAGCCTGATTGCTAGGCTGATTTCCTCCCTTGTGTGAGATTATGGACTCTAGT
>SZWC01025224.1:4072-18784 GCA_023375785.1 Penium margaritaceum
CACACACGACCTAGAGAGCTAGAGAATGCTCTCATGGCACACTCCTAGTGGTCACATAACCCACAAACCCATGGAGAATCGCCATGTGTCCATGGCAAGCACACAAGGATCTCACCTCACCTAAAAAGTAAGGAGAGGTACCTTTATCCTAGTCAGCACACTCTGACAAGGCAATCCTAAGACCAAGGACCCTTTTCGATATTTCTCCCATCAGGTCTTGACCCTGGACCTCTTGCCTTTTTCTTTTCTCAAGCTAAGGCATGGAGCCATCACCCATGCCCACCCAGACATCGACGGTCCATGACCCCCGAAACTTCGAAAATTCATATCTCCCAATCCGACCGTTGGATCGGCCTCAAACTTGGACCGTAGACATTTTGCCACATGATCTTTCCAATGGTGAAGTCAGATTGGTAATCAGAGCAGGCATCTGGTACTTTCCAGGAACTTGCTCCTGTGGACCTGAAATTGAGCCGGATGGCTCCCTTTCCAACACATGTACCTGATGGTGGCAACCAGGCCGGACCTCGCACAGGCTGTGAGCGTTGTGAGCCAGCACATGGCTAATCCCGGACCGGAGCACCAGAAGGCAGTGAAGCGGATCTTCCGCTACCTTGCTGGAACCATCAACATTGGCATCACTTACAATGGCAATGACAACAGCATCATCGGCTACACAGACGCAGATTGGGCTTCAAACCCTGAGGACCGCAAGTCCATCTCTGGACATGTGTTCCTCATGAATGGTGGAGCCATCAGCGAGTGCAGCAAGCGGCAGGTGGTCGTGGCCACCTGGAGTACAGAAGCTGAGTACGTATCTCTCAGCATTGGAGCCAAGGAAGGAGTTTGGCTCCAACGTCTCATGGCTGAGATGAGTGGGAGTGCAGCAGTTCTTGTTCCTATGCGCGTCGACAACCAGAGCGCTATTGCACTCGCCAAGAATCCCGAGCACCATGCTCGCACCAAGCACATTGACATTGCCTATCACTTCATCAGGCACATGGTGCAGGAGGATTCTATCAAGCTGGAGTTTACTTTAACCAGCAAGCAGGTCGCTGATTTTTGCACCAAGCCAGTGACCCGTGAGAAGCAGCAGTTCTGCATGAAGGCATGTGGACTCAGCCCACTCTGACTGCGGCAAAGTGGGAGATTGTTGGGAAAGGAGCCATCCGGCTCAATTTCAGGTCCACAGGAGCAAGTTCCAGGAAACTTCCAGATGACTACTCCGATTGTCGATCCGTCTTCACCATTGCAAAGATCAGGTGGCAAATTATCTACGGTCCAAGTTTCAGGCTGATCCAACAGTCGGATTGGGAGATATCAATTTTCGAAGTTTCGGGGGTCATGGACCGTCGATGTCTGGGTGGCCATGGGTGATGGCTCCATGCCTTAGCCTGAGAAAAGAAAAAAGGCAAGAGGTCCAGGGTCAAGACCTGATGGGAGAAAAATCCAAAAAGGTCCTTGGTCTTAGGATTGCCTTGTCAGAGTGTGCTGACTAGGATAAAGGTACCTCTCATTACTTTTTAGGTGAGGTGAGATCCTTGTGTGCTAGCCATGGACACATGGCGATTCTCCATGTGTTTGAGGGTTATGTGACCACTAGGAGTGTGCCATAAGAGCATTCTCTAGCTCTCTAGGTCGTATGTGAGTGGTCAGCCTGATTGCTAGGCAGATTTCCTCCCTTGTGTGAGATTATGGATTCTAGTGTGTGAGCCTTAGCCTCCATGGCTAAGTGGTGTGGCTTGTGAGAGGGCTGACTTGCCCAAGCTCTAGCTCTATATGTACTCCATCATTTTGAGTGATTGAACAACCATTCTTCAGCACAAGTGATGCCCTTTCAGTCCCATATGCTTGCTGCTCCAAGACTCCCTCTCTCCTCCAGTTCCAACACTGACTAGGATAAAGGTACCTCTCCTTACTTTTTAGGTAAGGTGAGATCCTTGTGTGCTAGTCATGGACACATGGCAATTCTCCATGGGTTTGTGGGTTATGTGACCACTAGGAGTGTGCCATGAGAGCATTCTCTAGCTCTCTAGGTCATGTGTGAGTGGTCAGCCTGATTGCTAGGCTGATTTCCTCCCTTGTGTGAGATTATGGACTCTAGTGTGTGAGCCTTAGCCTCCATGGCTAAGTGGTGTAGCTTGTGAGAGGGCTGACTTACCCAAGCTCTAGCTCTATATGTCCTCCATCATTTTGAGTGATTGAACAACCATTCTTCAGCGCAAGTCATGCCCTTCCAATCACACATGCTCGCTGCTCCAAGGCTCCCTCTCTCCTCCATTTCCAACACTTCTCACGGGTCACTGGCTTGGTGCAGAAATCAGCGACCTGCTTGCTGGTTGGAGTAAACTCCAGCTTGATAGCACCCTCCTGCACCATGTGCCTAATGAAATGATATGCGATATCAATGTGCTTGGTGCGTGCATGGTGCTCAGGATTCTTGGCGGGTGCGATTGCGCTCTGGTTGTCGACGCGCACAGGAACTGGAACTGCTGCACTCCCACTCATCTCTGCCATGAGACGTTGGAGCCAAACTGCTTCCTTGGCTCCAAAGCTGAGAGATACGTACTCAGCTTCTGTGCTCGAGGTCGCCATAACCACCTGCCGCTTGCTACACCAGCTGATGGCTCGACCATTCATTAGGAACACATGTCCAGAGATGGATTTGCGGTCCTCAGGGTTTGAAGCCCAATCTGCGTCTGTGTAGCCGATGATGCTGTTGTCATTGCCGTTGTAGGTGATGTCGATGTTGATGGTTCCACCAAGGTAGCGGAAGATCCGCTTCACTGCCTTCTGGTGCTCCGGTTCGGGATTAGCCATGTGCTGGCTTACAGTGCTCACAGCCTGTGCAAGGTCCGGCCTGGTTGCCTTCATCAGGTACATGAGACTGGCGACGGCGCTCTGGTACTTCTGCTGCTCAGCTGCATTTGCTTCTCCATTGAAGCTCACGAGGTACTGCCGCGTCTCGAGCGGCGTGCCGATGGGTTTTGCCCCTGCCATGCCGAACCGCTGCAAAACATCCTTGATGTAGCGGCTCTGCTGCACCGAGAGAGAGCGTAACTTGCGGTCACGCATGATCTGGATACCCAGGAAGTATGATGCCTCCCCGAGATCAGACATCTAGAAGCGCTCCTGCATGGCTTCCTTGAACTCCTGCAGTGCAAACATGCTGTTGGAAAGGAGGAGCATGTCATCTACATAGACAATGATGATGAGGGTCTCATGCTCATGCTGCCAGCGATACACGCTGTAGTCACACTCGCTGCGCTAAAACCCCATACACTGCAATGCCGCATCCAACTTCTGGTTCCAAGCACGCGACGCTTGCTTGAGGCCGTACAGCGACTTCTGCAGCTTGCAGACCAGGTGCTCCTGGCCATCCATGACGAATCCCTCCGGCTGCTCCATTTAGATCTCCTCCTCCAAGTCACCATTCAAGAATGCCGTCTTGACATCCATGTGGTGAACCTCGAAGTCCTTAGCTGCTGCATAAGAGAGAAGCGTGCGCACAGAGGCAAACTTTGCAATAGGGGCAAACGTTTATGTGTAGTCGATGCCCTTCTGCTGCGAGTAGCCCTTGGCAACCAGCCTCGCCTTGTACTTTTCCAGGTTACCATCTGCTCCCCGCTTCTTCTTGAACACCCACTTGCACTTGATCACCTTGCGTCCAGGTGGACGCTCANCTCCTCCTCCAAGTCACCATTCAAGAATGCCGTCTTGACATCCATGTGGTGAACCTCGAAGTCCTTAGCTGCTGCATAAGAGAGAAGCGTGCGCACAGAGGCAAACTTTGCAATAGGGGCAAACGTTTATGTGTAGTCGATGCCCTTCTGCTGCGAGTAGCCCTTGGCAACCAGCCTCGCCTTGTACTTTTCCAGGTTACCATCTGCTCCCCGCTTCTTCTTGAACACCCACTTGCACTTGATCACCTTACGTCCTGGTGGTTGCTCAATCAGTTCCCACGTACCGTTGTCCAGCTGCGACTGTATCTCCTGCTGCACGGCTTGCGCCCAATCTGCTGCATCCGGTACAGCCATGGCCTCCTTGTATGACGTTGGCTCATCTGAATCTGCTGCAACTGCGACGTTCATCTGTTGTGGTTTCTGCAGCATCCAGAAATGGCCGCGCTCACCAGGCTTGTAACGCACCCTAAGAGGGTACGTGCGACCTGGTGCTCGAGCGTTAGCGGGTGGCTGGCGCGGTGCTGCTGGCACAACTGCTGCTGCTTGTGGTGCTACATCTCCCTCCTCTGCTTGTACCGATGAGGCTGCTGTATCTGCAACATCAGACATGGGAGAGTAGAGTGATTCTCCCACTGTCACACTAGAGGAAGGATCGGGAGAAACTGGGTCAAGAAGAATTTCTGCTCCCAATGTCTCGTCAGCTGCTGGTTCTGCTGCCTCTTCACACACGATGTTGGTGCCGATGACGTTGCTCTTGTTGAAGACAACATCCCTGGAGATGATGACGTGGCCTGTATCCCTCTCGTAGAGGCGATACGCCTTGCTTGCCACGTCGTAGCCAATCATCAGTATTTGTGCACTCTTAGCATCCCACTTTTGCCGCTTCTCCTTTGGCACGTGCATGTGCGCCAAGCTGCCAAACACGCGAAGATGACCTACGCTCGGCTTCTTGCCGAACCACGCCTCGTACGGCGTCATCTGCTCCAGCGCCTTAGTTGGACTGCGGTTCTTGATGTAGACCGCAGTGCTCACGGCTTCAGCCCAGAAGTCATAGGTCAGCCAAGCCGCGTACAGCATCGAGCGCGGCGACTCCACAATGGTACGGTTGGCGCGTTCTGCTACACCGTTCTGCTGCGGCGAGTACGGCGCGGTACGCTGCGCTTTGATGCCAGCTGCTGCGAGGTAGTCCTGGAACTCCTTGCTCAGGTACTCTCCATCGCGGTCGCTGCGCAACGCCTTGATCTTCTTGCCAGATTGGTTCTCCACCATGGCCTTGAACTCCTTGAATCTGTAAAAGCACTGGTCCTTGGAGGAAAGGAAGTACACAGCAGTGTAACGGCTGAAATCATCAATGAAGGTGAGAAAATACCTAGAGCCTCCAAAGCTCTGGGTCTGCATCGGTCCGCACAAGTCCGTGTGGACCAACTCCAGCACCTCTTTCGCACGCTCCCCTGCTCCAGAGAACGCCTCGTGGTGTTGCTTCCCCTCCAAACATCCGATGCATAACTGCTGCTCAAAGTTAGAGATGGTAGGCAGGTCACACACCATCCGCTTTGCTTGAAGCTGCTGCAAGGCGTGCATGCCAATGTGGCCATAGCGCGCATGCCAGATCTCGAGATCTTTCGCCTGCACCACTGCTGCAAGACTCTGCTCACGCGAGATCTTGGTTGTTCCCAGCAGGCGGTACATGTCACCCTTCTTCACCGACTTGGCCAACTCCTCTCCTGTTTCCTTGTTGAGGATGTAGCCATAGTCATGATCGAAGACAATGCGCAGTCCTGTGTTGGTGAGAGAGGACACTGAGAGAAGGTTGAACGCAACATCAGGTACATACAGCACGCCATGGAAAACTCCCACTTCAATGCAACGCGAGGTCTCCAACCACATCTCCACAATCCCAATCCCCTCAGCATATACCACCCGATCATCACCTAAAGCAATCGGCTCAGGAGGAATGGAGAGCAGCTGCGTGAACCACTCCTTGTGGTGCGTCAGACTCTTGGTACACCCCGAGTCCTTGTACCACGCCAGATCCGCCTTTTCCTTCTGCGACATGTCAGACTTCGCCATGAAGAGGCGGTCGCGCACCTCCTTGGCGACGTTCATGTTGCCAAAATGGCGCACGCTAGTCTGGTTCTGCTGCTGCTGCTTCTGCTGCTGCCGTTGCTGTGACTACTGCTGCTGTTGCTGTGGAGATTGCTGCTTTTGCTGCTGCTCCTTCTGGTCCCTCTTAAACTTGAAGCACTCTTTCTTGTAGTGCCCCTCTTTCTGGCAATAGTGGCACTTGCCCTTCTTCTTGCCTCTCTACTGCCCGGACTGCTGCTGCTGCTGGTTGCGTGAGCCCATGGCCATGAAGGCTGCTTCACTGCTACTGCTACCACCATTGCGCTTTGCTGCATTGCGACACAGTTCCACCTGCACCAAGTGCGTGCAGATGAAGTCGAGGTCGAGACTCGGCTGGCACTCCAACGTCTCTCGTACCGTGTCGAAGCTGGTTGGGAGTCCCCTCAACAAGAGGAGAATGAAGCGCGTCTCTTCCACAGGATTGCCAGCCGCTCTCAACTGTNAGGATCCTTGCTCTCATACTTCTTGCACAACGTGTCCCAGCCCTCCTTTGCAGTAGCCTTGTCACTCACGTACTGAAGAAGGGGGTTGGAGATGGTGTTAACAAGCAACCTGTAGGCCTGCCTGTCCTTCTTCTTCCACTCCTCGTACGTCGCTGGTACAGTTGCAGAAGAACCTGCATCAGCTGCACCCTTTTGCGGCGTCTTCCCCGCCACCACCTGCACTGCGGTGATGCCTTTTGCCTGTGGAACAGGAGCCGGCTCGTCGCCGCTCACCACCTCCCACAAGCTCCTCTCCTCCAAAAGGAGGCGGGTACGGATCTTCCAAAACGTGAAATTGGTGCGTCCCTCTAGCCTCTCCAAAGGCTGGGCTGCTGTCACAATGCCAGCTGCTGCCAGTTTGAGCCTTGGTGATGCTTAGAGCTGCCCTTGGATGGCGGCGCTACCCCTGCTTCTGCTGCTGCTTCTGCCAGAAATCTGTCTGACAGAAAATGGACTGTAAGTGCCAGCACACTGGGAATTTTGAGAAACGGAGCCCATCACTGGAAAATTCAGCTCAAAACCTTTCAGATCGACCCATGAAATAGGGTCATCAACAGGAGATTTTTAAAAGATATGCCCTCTTGAAAACAGGGTATGCTTCTGCTCCTACTCCAACTCAGACCAGCCAGCTTGTAAACGGCGTTTCTCCCAAACGAATCAATGGATTGCAAATATTTTTGCACCAATAAAAAGCTTAGGAAAAATACTACAATTCGAATGTGCCACTTTTTAAATTTGACATAGAAACGAGATAGTTATGGTCATCACAAGGCGACAGTCTTACTCATAGAGAAGAGTGTAGCCCTGGCCGACCTCGTTTTGAGCATAACTCTCAATCCGACCGTTGGATTTTTGCCATCTTGGGCTCGTTGGAAAGCTTGTCTCTTGAACTTGAAGATCCAGTGGTTGATTNAGTCAGCCCTCTCACAAGCCACACCACTTAGCCATGGAGGCTAAAGCTCACACACTAGAGTCCATAATCTCACACAAGGGAGGAAATCAGCCTAGCAATCAGGCTGACCACTCACACACGACCTAGAGAGCTAGAGAATGCTCTCATGGCACACTCCTAGTGGTCACATAACCCACAAAACCCATGGAGAATCGCCATGTGTCCATGGCTAGCACACAAGGATCTCACCTCACCTAAAAGGTAAGGAGAGGTACCTTTATCCTAGTCAGCACACTCTGACAAGGCACTCCTAAGACCAAGGTCCTTTTTGGATATTTCTCCCATCAGGTCTTGACCCTGGACCTCTTGCCCTTTTTCTTTTCTCAGGCTAAGGCATGGAGCCATCACCCATGCCCACCCAGACATCGACGGTCCATGACCCCCGAAACTTTGAAAATTCATATCTCCCAATCCGACCGTTGGATCGGCCTCAAATTCGGACCGTAGATNGAAGTCAGATTGGCGATCGAAGGAGGCATCTGGTACTTTCCTGGAACTTGCTCCTGTGGACCTGAAACTGAGCCACATGGCTCCTTTCCCAATACTAGATACGTATCTCTCAGCTTTGGAGCCAAAGAAGCAGTTTGGCTCCAACGTCTGATGGCAGAGATGAGTAGGAGTACAGCAGTTCAAGTTCCTGTGCACGTCGACAACCAGAGCGTAATTGCACTTGCCAAGAATCCTGAGCACCATGCACGCACCAAGAAAATTGACATCGCATATCATTTCATCAGGCACATGGTGTAGGAGGGTGCTATCAAGCTGGAGTTTACTCAAACCAGCAAGTAGGTCGCTGATTTCTGTACCAAGTCAGTGACCCATGAGAAGCAGCAGTTCTGCATGAAGGCATGTGGACTCAGCCCACTCTGACTACGGCAAAGTGGGAGATTGTTGGGAAAGGAGCCATCCGGCTCAGTTTCGGATCCACAGGAGCAAGTTCCAGGAAATTACCAGATGCCTGCTCCGATCGTCGATCTGAGGTCACCATTGGAAAGATTAGGTGGCAAAATGTCTACGGCCGAAGTTTGAGGCCGATCCAACAGTCGGATTGGGAGATATGAATTTTCGTAGTTTCCAGGGTCATCGACCGTCGATATCCAGGTGACCATGGGCAATGGCTCCATGCCTTAGCCTAAGAAAAGAAAATGGCAAGAGGTCCAGGGTCAAAACCTGATGGGAGAAATATCCAAAAAGGTCCTTGGTCTTAGGATTGCCTTGTCAGAGTGTACTGACTAGGATAAAGGTACCTCTCCTTACTTTTTAGGTGATGTGAGATCCTTGTGTGCTAGCCATGGATACATGGCGATTCTCCATGGGTTTGTGGGTTATGTCACCACTAGGAGTGTGCCATGAGAGCATTTTCTAGCTCTCTAGGTCGTGTGTGAGTGGTCAGCCTGATTGCTAGGCTGATTTCCTCCCTTGTGTGAGATTATGGACTCTAGTGTGTGAGCCTTAGCCTCCATGGCTAAGTGGTGTGGCTTGTGAGAGGGCTGACCTGCCCAAGCTCTAGCTCTATATGTACTCCATCATTTTGAGAAATTGAATAACCATTCTTCAGCACAAATGATGCCCTTGCAATCACACATGCTCGTTGCTCCAAGGCTCCCTCTCTCCTCAAGTTCCAACAACTTCGCCATGAAGAGGCGGTTGCGCACCTCCTTGGCGACGTTCATGTTGCCAAAATGGCGCACGCTAGTCTGGTTTTGCTGCTGCTGCTGCTGCTGGCCTTGCTGTGACTGCTGCTGCTGTTGCTGTGGAGATTGCCGCTTTTGCTGCTGCTGCTGTTACTGCTCCTTCTGGTCCCTCTTGAACTTGAAGCACTCTTTCTTGTAGTGCCCCTCTTTTTGGCAATAGTGGCACTTGCCCTTCTTCTTGCCTCTCTGCTGCCCGGACTGCTGCTGCTGCTGGTTACGTGAGTCCATGGCCATGAAAGCTGCTTGAGTATTGCTGCCGCCATTGCGCTTTGTTGCATTGCAACACAATTTGACCTGCACCAGGTGTGTGCAGATGAAGTCGAGGTTGAGAGTTGGCTGGCACTCCAGCGTCTCTCGCACCGTGTTGTAGCTGGTTGGGAGTCCCCTCAGCAAGAGGAGGATGAAGCGCATCTCTTCCACAGGATTGCCGGCCGCTCTCAGCTGCTTCGCCCGCTCCTTTGCCATGTCCAGATACGCCTCCATCCCTTTACCACCCTGCATTTTCAGTGCCATCATCTTTTCCTCCAAAAGCGTGAGGAATGCAAGATCCTTGCTCTCATATTTCTTGCACAACGTGTCGCACCCCTCCTTTGCAGTAGAATGCAAGATCCTTCTCATTTTGAGCCTTGGTGATGCTTAGCGGTTCCCTTGGATCGCGGCGCTACCCTTGCTTCTACTGCTACTTTTGCCCAAACTCTGTCTGACAGAAAATGGACTGTAGATGCCAACAGGCTAGGAATTTTGAAAAACGGAGCCTACCACTGGAAAATTCAGCTCAAAACCTTTCAGATCAACCCATAAAACTGGGTTATCAACAGGGGATTTTGAACGATATGCCCTCTTGAAAACAGGGTATGCTTCTGCTCCTACTCCAACTCAGACCAGGCACCTTGTAAACGACGTTTCTCCGAAACAAATCAATGGAATGCAAATATTTTTGCACCAATGGAAAGCTTAGGAAAAATACTACAATTCGCATGTGCCACGTTTTTAAATTTGACAAAGAAACGAGAGAGTTATGGTCATCACAAGGCGACAGTCTTACTCATAGAGAAGAGTGTAGCCCTGGCCGACCTCGTTTTGAGCATAATTCTCAATCCAACAGTCTGATCTTCGTGATCTAGGGCTGGTTGCAAAGCTTGTCTCTTGGACTTGAAGATCCGGTGGTCGATCGTCAAATCTGGTGAAGGTTTGTCCCCAACCCATCACTCTCAAAGTGACGGCCTGTGCTGGCTGAAAATGGCAGAACTTGGCTCTGATACCAAATGTTGGAACTTGAGGAGAGGGAGCCTTGGAGCAGCGACCATGTGTGATTGGAAGGGCATCACTTGTGCGCAAGAATGGTTGTTGAATCACTCAAAATGGTGGAGTTCATATAGAGCTAGAGCTTGGGCAAGTCAGCCCTCTCCTAAAAAGTACGGAGAGGTACCTTTATCCTAGTCAGCACACTCTGACAAGGCAATCCTAAGACCAAGGACCTTTTTGGATACTTCTCCCATCAGGTCTTGAATCTGGACCTCTTGCCTTTTTTCTTTTCTCAGGCTAAGGCATGGAGCCATCGCCCATCGTCACCCGGATATCGGCAGTCGATGACCCCGGAAACTACGAAAATTCATATCTCCCAATCCGACCGTTGGATCATTCTCAAACTTGGACCGTAGACATTTTGCCACCTGATCTTGCTAATGGTGAAGACTGATTGGCGATCAGAGCAGGCATCTGGTACTTTCCTGGAGCTTGCTCCTGTGGACCTGAAACTGAGCCGAATGGCTCCTTTCCCAACAAGGCTAAGGCTCACACACTAGAGTCCATAATCTCACACAAGGGAGGAAATCAGCTTAGCAATCAGGCTGACCTCTCACACACGACCTAGAGAGCTAGAGAATGCTCTCATGGCACACTCCTAGTGGTCACATAACCCACAAACCCATGGAGAATCGCCATGTGTCCATGGCTAGCACACAAGGATCTCACCTCACCTAAAAAGTAAGGAGAGGTACCTTTATCCTAGTCAGCACATTCGGACAAGGCAATCCTAAGACCAAGAACCTTTTTGGATATTTCTTTCATCAGGTCTTGACCCTGGACTTCTTACCTTTTTCTTTTCTCAGGCTAAGGCATGGAGCCATCACCCATGCCCACCCAGACATCGACGGTCCATGACCCCCGAAACTTTGAGAATCCATACTTCCCAATCCGACTGTTGGATCGGCCTCAAACTTGGACCATACACATTTTCCCACGTGATCTTTCTTATGATGAAGTCCGATTGACAATCGGATCAGGCATCTGGTACTTTCCTGGAACTTGCTCCTGTGGACCAGAATCTTAGCCGGATGGCTCCTTTCCCAACACAAATGTAGCTGAGCGGCAGAAGTACCACAGCGCCGTCGGCAGCCTCATGTACGTGATAGTTGCAACCAGGCTAGACCTCGCACAGGCTATTAGCACTGTTGGCAAGCACATGGTAAACCCGGGAACTGAGCACGAGAGGGCAATGTAGCGGATCTTCGGCTATCTTGCTGGAACCATCAACATCGGCATCACCTACAACGGCAACGATAACAGCGTCATCTGCTAAAGACGCACATTGGGCTTCAAACCTTGAGGACCATAAGTCCATCTCTGGACATGTCTTCCTCATGAATGGTAGGGCCATCAGCTGGTACAGCGAGCGGAAGGTGGTCGTGGCCACCTTAAGTACAGAAGCTGAGTACGTCTCTCTCAGCTTTAGAGCCAAGGAAGCAGTTTGGCTTCAGCGTCTCACGGTAGAGATGAGTGGGAGTACAACGGTTCCAGTTCCTGTGCGCGGGGACAACCAGAGCGCAATCGCACTTGCCAAGAATCCTGAGTACTATGCACGCACCAAGTACATTCCAATCATACATCACTTCATCAGGCACATGGTGCAGTAGGGTCCTATCAAGCTAGAGTTTACTCCAACCAGCAACCAGGTTGCTGATTTCTGCACCAAGCCAGTGACCCGTGAGAAGCAGCAGTTCTGCATGAAGGCATATGGACTCAGCCCACTGTGACAGCGGCAAAGGAGCCATCCAGCTTAGTTTCAGGTCCATTCGAGTAAGTTCGAGGAAAGTACCAGATGCCTACTCCGATTGTCAATCCAATGCTACCATTGCAAAGATCAGGTGGAAAAATGTTCATGTTTCAAGTATGAGGCCGATCCAACGGTCGGATTGGGAGATATGAATTTCCAAAGTTTTCAGGGTCATCCGCCGTCGATATCCGGGTGACCATGGGCGATGGTTCCATGCCTTAGCTTGAAAAAAGAAAAAGGCAAGATATCTAGGGTCAAGACCTGATCGGAGAAATATCCAAAAAGGTCCTACATTCTTTGGTTGCCTTGTCTGAGTGTGCTGACTAGGAAAAAGGTACCTCTCCTTATGTTTTAGGTGAGATGAGATCCTCGTGTGCCAGCCATGGATACATGGCAATTCTCCATGGGATTGTGGGNGGTCGGATTGGGAGATATGAATTTCCAAAGTTTTCAGGGTCATCCGCCGTCGATATCCGGGTGACCATGGGCGATGGTTCCATGCCTTAGCTTGAAAAAAGAAAAAGGCAAGATATCTAGGGTCAAGACCTGATCGGAGAAATATCCAAAAAGGTCCTACATTCTTTGGTTGCCTTGTCTGAGTGTGCTGACTAGGAAAAAGGTACCTCTCCTTATGTTTTAGGTGAGATGAGATCCTCGTGTGCCAGCCATGGATACATGGCAATTCTCCATGGGATTGTGGGTTATGTGTCCACAAGGAGTATGCCATGAGAGCATTTTCTAGCTCTCTAGGTCGTGTGTGAGAGGTTAGTATGATTGCTAGGCTGATTTCCCCCCTTGTGTGAGATAGTGGACTCTAGTGTTCAGCCTTAGCCTACATGGCTAAGTTGTGTGGGTTGTGAGAGGGCTGACTTACCCAAGGTCTAGCTCTATATGTACTCCATCATTTTGAGTGATTCAATAACCATTCTTGAGCAAAACTAATGCCCTTCCAGTTCCACATGCTCGCTGCTTCAAGGCTTCCTCTCTCCTCCAGTTCCAACAACACTGAATCCGAGTCGTCCGAGGCCTCTGAGTCAAACTCTAAGGCCGGTGGCTTTCCTCAAATAGCGGATCACTGGCAGCGAAGGAGCAACAGAAGTCATTAAGCTTTGAAGTACCACCACGAATACTTCGGCGTAATACGCACCAGAAGAAACCTCCGTCCAAGTACGATGGTCCGAGTGCGGAATGGAGTGGACTCAGCCGGTCATACTTGGCTCAGGATGACCCTGTGATCATAACAAAGGCTATGAATATTCCTGATGCGGCCAAGTGGAAGGAGGCAGTTGATAGCAAACTTGCATCCATTGAAGAGAATGGAACATGGGTTCCTAAAGGCACACGTAATAGGATCAAAGTGGATACTCTGGAAAAAGTTCAAGTAGGATGGTACTATTAACAAGTACAAGACAAGAGTGGTGACAAAGGGGTTTTACCAGCGTGCAGGCCCAGAGTACGAGGAGACCTTCGCGCCTATCGTCTCTTGTGCCTCCATCACATCCATGTTGGGTTTCATTCGTATAAAAGATCTAGATGTCCACCAGATGGATGGCAAGACAGCTTTCCTCTACAGGAAGCTAGACAAAGAAGTATTAATGGAAGTGTGCAAGGGAGTGAAAGCTGTCAACCTGCCTGAGGCGACGGTCCAAAAAACGTATTCTGACACTATGGTTCCTGCCAACTACTCTTGGTATTGCAATCGAGAGATGATATCACCCTCAGAGCCAAGGTTCCACACAGAGAAGTTCAGAGGAATCAGTTCCTTGTACTATGTTCTTTAGCACCTGGTCACTTTTGCGCGAGGAGCAAACCTCTGAACCTTAGACCAACCAATGCTTCTTTAGTGTCTCCCTCTAGTTGACAACTCTGTTAGGAGTCTCAAAAGGTAAGAACAGTACTCAATGACAGGTAACTAACAAGTTTTTATAGTCCTAGAGCCAGCATCTAACCTAGGCGTGCAGTGGCTCCTTGGATGAGCCACTTTGGGAGCAATCTGCATTATGTCATCCCCCTTGCTTACATGGCGCTCCGTGTGACTGCCAAGTGGTGCCAGCCACTAGGAAGGATCTTGGAATATTCTAAGGTGTATCTTAGAACCTTCCGATTCCGCTTTTCGTCACAAAGATATTTAGTCACCGGGCTGGGATTTGACCCAGGGAGTTCTCGCTCTTGTTGGGAAAGGAGCCATCTGACTCAATTTCAGGTCCACAGGTACAAGTTCTAGGAAACTACCAGATGCCTGCTCCGATCGTGCATCCGAATTCACAATTTGAAAGATCAAGTGACAAAATATCTATGGTGGAAGTTTGAAACCGATCCAACAGTGAGATTGGGAGATGTGGATTTTTGAAGTGTTAAGGGTCATCGACCGCTGATATCCTGGTAACCATGGTTGATGGCTCCATGCCTTAGCGTGAGAAAAGAAAGAGACAAGAGATTCAGGGTCAATACATGAAGGAGGCCATGACGTCACCAGATACAGGAGATTGGGCACAAGTTGTTTAGTAGGAGATACAGTCAAAGCTCGACAACAGTACGTACGAGCTGACTGAGCGTCCACTGGAACGTAAGGTGATCAAGTGCAAGTGGGTATTCAAGAAAAAGAAGGGAGCAAATGGCAACCTGGAAAAGTAGAAGGTAAGGCTGGTCACCAAGGGCTACTCGCAGCAGTGGTTTAGGCCTAAACCCTAAAGGCATCGATTATACAAAAATCATGGCCCCT
>SZWC01025225.1:1117-17323 GCA_023375785.1 Penium margaritaceum
TGCAACACGCTGCAAGCTCTCCTCTTCTTCTTCTTCCTCCTCCCCATCATCCTCCCCCTCCTCCACATCGTCCCATTGTCCCTCCTTGGACCTCTCCGAACCTGCTTCTTCTTGAAAACGTTCAGCTTGCTTTCTATCTCTCGCTCCTCCTCTTCCTCCTCCTTGTGCTCTCCCTCCTCCCTCACCTCCTTTTCCTCCTCCTCCACCACCACCTCCTCGCCCTCGCCCTACTCTTCCTCCTCTGCCCCCTGGCCCCCCTTCCCTGCCACCATGACTTAAGCCTCCATGACGCCCTCCTCTTCCCACTCCTGGGTCGCTCACATGTGCGGCCTCAGCCCCCGTTTCCCCCTCTTGCAACTGCTGCTGCTGCTGCTGCTGCTGCTGCTGCTGCTGCTGTTGCTGGCGATGTTGCTGGCGGTTGTGACGCTGCCGCGAATTGCCGCGGCCGCTGCCTTCGCCACCGCCACCCCCGGCAGCCTCGCCACACGCCACCTTGTTGAACTCCCGCACCCAACCCCACCCATCCTCGTCTGCTTCGTCCTGTCCTTCCGGAGTTTGAGCGTGCTGCACGTCCAACACCGCAGCACTTGCACCTTCCTGCCCACTCCTGCCCGCAGAAACATCGTTTTCAGCTTCTCCTCCGGCGGCCCCGGATGTAGAACTTCCGAGCCCCACCTCCGCCTCCTCCGGCTGCTTTCTCGGCTGAGGCTGAGAAACAAATTTTTTTTCTCCAGCGCCAAATGTTTGCTTCCCAAACGACAGCAGCACGTCTCGCTCGTACCGCAGTCTGCCCGCACCAGTAGCAGCAGTGGCGGCGGCGGCGGCTGATGAAAGCCCGCTCATCTCCTCAGCCTCATCGTCCCTACTCCCACTCATGTTCCAGTGGAAAAAGATTAACTTCTGAACAGCGTCGACCCTGCCCACCTCTCACTCCGTGCCCCGGACGCCACGGCTGCTGCCGGCTGCACGCAAGGAGAAGGGATGCTGCCTGCGCCTTTCTTAAACAGCTGCCTCAATTTCATGGGGACGTTACTGCCGCCGCAGCGCTTCAGCGTGCACTCAACCCCGTTCACGCCCCCACCTGCAAGCGGTCAGGCCGCCCTCGGACCAGTCTCACACCGCCCCGTAGCAACGCCATGCAGCGTACCGCGTTCCCTTCACGTAACGGGTCAATTGTGCTGTTAGAGACGGGTTATAGATTTTATTGTCTTATGCCCCGTTACGGGGCATGGCTTCTGAAGTAGGAAGTCAAATGCAGAACTTCACGCGGGTCACTTCCAGCTCCGCAAGAGAAGTCGACTTCGGTTTTGACCAACGCATCTTGACATACCAGAGAGAGCGTAGTTGGGAGCACAATTTTCCGGTTGTGACTTCGTTCGTCTCCGAATACGGGCTTTGAAGTCAAGGTGGTTGATCCGAGTCGCAAAAGATTATTGATTCGCTCTTGCGTCTTGATCACTAGTCTGGACCAATGGAAACCTCAAGCATGTTAAATGAAGTCAGAAACATCGATGAAAAGTATGTGAGACGCGGTCCGCTAAAGAAGCCCAAAAAGTGACTTCCGAAAGACAGAATGCGAAGCGCGCAAGGTGTCCACTTCGAAAGCCGTGTCCACTTCGGCGGGTTCCTGGTAAGCGCGTGTCGAGCCGAAAACCGAGGAAAACGTCAGTGTGCCGAGCCAAACCCCCGCTACCTGGAATGTCGGCGGGAGACTTCTGAAGTCAGCTTCCTTAACTACGGAACAGGACTTAGGTGATTCGACTCCCAACTTGTTGACAGTACCTGACCGGTGATAAAAATTATTTGCCATACGTAGCCCCGATCTTAGCGCTATTACTCGACACTCTATAACCGACGGTTTTTGAATCCGCATGTGGGTTCGAACCAGTAGATTAGTCCTTTCCAAGCCTGAGGGTGTTTGCATGGATGAATATTTCAAAAACATGCTACGGGAAAAATTTAGAAGACTACTTAAGCGTAATCTAGGTTAAAAAAAAAATCTGGATTCAAGGAAAATCTTGATTTTACCCCAAATCTATAATTAATTGAAACAAGACTAAAGATATTTTCTACTCAAAACCTTCAATCTGAAAATTCTTTTCATAATTTTGTGATGATAACACTTATTTGGGAAGGAAAAAGGATAACTTTTTGCGAGGTACCTTGTTCAACACCCCTCTTGACGCGGGCTGCCTTCCGTCGAAAGTCGTTGCTAGATGATGCCTTCGCCCTTCCTGGTAAGTCAAATGGGCCTGTCTTGGGAGCGCCATCCCATTAGATGCCCGTCTGAGGGGAAAAACGATCATGTTGAATGCCGTCAAATTCACACATGGGTCGAAACCGACGCATGGAAGAATGCTCTTCTCTTTGGTTTCGACAGCTCCCGTGAAATGGGACAAACATGTTTGAAATACACCGACAAATCACAATCTCAGTGCATGCATCTTAGACCAATGACAGCGGCCTCGGAGTCTGCACGATCCGTGGGTTGGATGTTCCTCGCGACTCAAACAATTTTGCATCCTGTTCGTCAGTGCCTGTGAATTGGATCCTTCTTGTTTGAATCAAAGAAAAACATGGTGTGTGTGTGTGTGTACGTGAAAATTCGTAAACCTGCTGAGAACTCAAAAAGGTCCCCATAGATTAGGGTCGCTGTCTATTGGATCGCTCGAACAGAACATGGGAGACTAGTTTCCAACGATGGCAAATCGTCGCTTATGTGCGGCTTGAAATTAGGCATGAATTAGACATAAAAGTCCAAATTCGACCTTTGTAAAACACTAACAAGCAAAACAAGCACCTACCATCGTCCCGATGTGGACCTGTCACCTCGCGTTTATGCGAGTCACAAACCAAGCAGTTCGCATATAGTTGCCCAAGGAGAAGTATTAAAAAACATGTATGAAATGATTTTAAATTCCAAATCGAAACTTTTTCATAAAATTATGATAATCATGATAGGTAACACATATAATCAAGTTTAAGTGTAGAATAATACATATAATTTCGAATGAAACCGATATTTTCCACCTCAAATTATAGTGGAACTATCATTTATATGATCAGCAATGTATCCAAGTTCGTTTTTTCAGAAATTCTCTCCATTTTCTCTGTCGTAAAAATGTTTTGTGATAAAAAGGCAACATCAATAATCTGTCCATTTCATCACTTACGACACTAAGAATTGTAATTCATCACTAGTGAAGTTATTGGCCAAAACTTTTCCTACAAAAAACTAAGCCTAATGTAACATTTAATAGATGTTGGAGTTTATATCATCAAAATAAACAGTTTTCAATGTTTTTACTGATCCTTAGAAAGATAATGAATATAAGAAACATAAGTTTTCCTCATTTTTTCCAATTAAAATATTTATTAATTTAAAAGGTATAACTAATTTTAAGTTTCGACATGAAATAAAAAAGTATTCACATAGAAAGTTTAAAAGTGAAATATTTCGAATAATTGAACATGTATCAAGAAGCTGAAGATCTCACACTCAAAATATAGTAGTGTATAGTTAGGGAAAATAAAACTTACAAGATGAATAATTAAAAAAGATAATGAAACCACAATAAAAAATGGTGAATTATTTTTTCATGCTTTTGATCTTCATTGAAGATGTATTTTTCCCATGTTTCTCATGTTCATGCGCCCTGAATAAGAAAAACATTATCTTAAAACATTTCTTTATGATGAAATGTTTGTGGTTACGGGAGTAAATACAATATTACGGATATAAACGTTTTATGAATCATTCCATCACATTCATTGGAAAATTCATACAAATAATTCACTCTCAGAAGTGTTATCTTACACACAAAAATCTTTTATGTGGATGGTCGAATAAATGAAACATGTGATGATACTCACTGGAATTTTTTAAAATCAAATAAAAGTGACGATAACCTTTAGAAATTATTTAAAATTATATTCAAAATCACAATATTGCATCATTTATTACTTCTAATACATTTGATTTTTTCATAAATAAATATTACAAAACCTTTCATCAACATAAAAAAATAATTTGAAATGTATTTTACATGAACCCATTAAAAACAATGATGTTATTTCGTGTAGACTTATATTCCAATCATCAACTTGGAAAATGAAATTGGCATGAATATCATATTTTAATAATTACTAAATGATTCGTTTTCAAATACACAAAAAAACATGTTTCAATTTGACCTAGATTGTGCCCAGTTTCGCTTCTAAATCATGTTGGTAGCATTTTCAAAACATATTAGTTCACTCAAACTTCCTTAGTCTTCGAAATAACTGATGTTATGATTCAAGGTCACAATGAAGATTTGCAAGACGTCGGCAACTGAGTTAGGCAACAACGCTCAAAGATTGGGGCTACATACTACAAATACGTTGGGTCACCTGACAGGTGGTGCTAATAAGTTACATGTCGATTTTCCTAAGACAACAACATTTAGACCCTGTCACTTATGAAGAAGTTGACCCTTACATAAAAACATAACTAGTCGAAGGTCATCAGACTTTAGCCCATAACTCCCTTTGGCCAAACAACATTCAAAACAAATCAGGAGATGGATGCAAAATTTGTGGGGCATAAACGAAGAATTTCTAATACGTTGCTCTAGCCCAGAGAAGTAGCAACTCGTATCAACTTTCCTTCCTCATGTCATTTTGGACAAAAGATTGTCAACCCAAACACTTTTGATTCATCTCCACTTTCTTTATGTTGTTCATGATATCATTCAAAAAAAGCTACGCCATTCATGTTGTGTGGCAAAATGGCAAATACATACGTGCAAGTGACAACATAAGCCTGAGATATCCATGACTTATTAACAATGCCATGTCCAAAACTTTAAACAGAACACCATATCCGTTTCCATGGCCATGCCCAATCGGCGACTGAAGTCCCTGATGAAGCAAAGCGAGGGGGATGATGTATCACCCCCCTTGCTTTGCTGCCAACCCCCACTCCCTCGTCAGAATACCAATTGAGAAATCATTATTTTTCTCTTCTTTTTTCCGACTTGCAAACCCCCATTCGCGCATTTAAGGTTTTCTATGCTTGCGCGAGCGGAGCCCACGCAAAAATAAAACCCTAAATTTGCGAATGGGGGTTTACAAGTCGGAAGAAAAAGGTTAGTGACTCAATTGCTATCGAGCCAAAATGCCTTTTTAAAAAAATCGGAGATGCAAACCCATTTCTATCCATGCAAACAACTCTCAAACCCGAACCAAATTACACTTAGGGTTTAAGGGTTTTATTTTTACGTGGGCTCCCGATAGGCCTTGAGATAACGGAGCCAAGCAATTTCCCTTTCACCGCATGGGGTGTTTCGACCCCCCCCCCACTCGTAACTGTTGCAAACGGTTTTTAGACCAATCACAAACGCCTCAATAGAGGGGTTTGTTATTTTCCCCCCATATCTGACGAGGTCAACATTCTATCGCTCAATGGCT
This sequence comes from Penium margaritaceum, assembly GCA_023375785.1. Taxonomy (NCBI): domain Eukaryota; kingdom Viridiplantae; phylum Streptophyta; class Zygnematophyceae; order Desmidiales; family Peniaceae; genus Penium; species Penium margaritaceum. The sequence goes on from SZWC01025225.1 coordinate 6,569, forward strand.
AGCAGCGTCGACATAACGTGTACATTTGCATCTCGTTTATGTTTTGCATGCTTGCTCGATGTAACGTTCATAGAGAAGGAAAATGTTCCAAAGATGGATATGGCGTAGTTTAAGTGCGAAATGTGGATACCGCGATAGATATGGAGAATTTCGTGGGTATATGGTCACTTCGCCGTTACATGTGCAATGAAAATCCAGTTTCACAAGTACGAGAGTTTTTGCAAAACCTATAGATTTCTTGCAAATGCACGCTTTCACATTGGTCCTAAATGAACTTGGACAAAGATACTTGGGCACCATCAAGCCAAGCTTATAAAATGCAATGTTACCCATCTACAGAGAGTTTGATGAGGGGTAGTCTCTCGAGGCCCTGGTCAAGAATCACATCACTATAGACCACGATTTGGGATAGTGTGTTTAAATATGGGATGATTGACCCAGGGGTCTGGGTTCAATCTGACACCCAACGCGAGTACCCGCTTTTCAAAGGCATGAGCACTGAGGCCCGCATTTGAGTGGCAACATCCGTGAGGGCCCAATTTTAACTTTGTGAATACGGATTGTAGGTGCCTCTTCAAGTCAATGAGTGCCTTATTTGGAGAGCAGTCGGTCGACACTGTTCATTGGCAGTCCTCAGTTGCACTAAAAACCATCGATGGACAAACTAAAATAAACACATCCAATTGATCTTCAAGCTTCAATGTGAAACCATCTAGTTGTCTAGCAACTCATATGAGGTCCTTGCGGTTGTCGAAACCGGTGTGAACCAAGTGAATAAGCCAAGGGGGCGCCTGTATGACGATGGACATCTGGATTTGCCTTCCGAGCTTTTATTGAAGATCTGACACGTAGGACTGTGTGAAAGGGCCCCATTTTTGTTAAGATCAAGTGGTAGGGATCCTTCGTTTGTCACATAGGTTGTAAGGGCCCCGTGGTTTAAGAACTTGAAAAAGAGGCCTTAGAGTCAAGCCGTATAGCAAAATAGGGCCTTTAGGTCAAACTACCCTATCACATGCCACGGTTTTCTTCTTAGATCATGGTATGCCACAGATTTTTCACTTCTAACTCAATATGCCATGAGAGGCTCATCAGATGACATCATACATCGCGCATAGTAGTGGTGTCTCATGACATCTTATCTTCCTCATGTCAACTCAATGTGGAATGGTAGTCTTAATACCGTCTTTTTTGTTTTTCCCATGTGAGAATGAGGTTGAATGATTGTAGACTATTCAAGTGTTTTTCATATTCAACATGTCGCACAATAAAACCTATTCAAAATGCTTCTTTCCCAAGTGATAAAACAACTTCTTTGACAAACAGACGATGTGGAAGCCAACAGGCACATGCTGACCAGTTTTTGAGAAGTGTGGCAGATCTACTTATGAAAACCGTGGCTTACAACAACAACGTTTTGGAAGGGTGCGACATCTATAGATCAAATCATATATGCATGGCAAACTTCACCTGTAAAAGAGAAAAGCATGGCATATAGTAACTTTGCCACATAAAAAGAACGTTCAACGTTGTGACGTATGATTTGAGCAACTTGATGAACTCTACCTCTATCAACTTCCCATGGCGAGTAAAGTTCCTAAAGCTTGAGACCAACCTCAATTACAACATAACAAGAACCAATTTTCATTCTGCAAAAATGATTAGCTCTTAGTGATCATATCTGAAATTAAAAAAAAATGTGAAACTTACTGAAAACATTCTTCTTCAGGCACGTGTGCACAATTCGAGAGCTTTGAAGTTGCAAGGAGAATTTTCCAACTAGAGAAATGGCATGATTCACATGTACCCAAGATTGGAAAGTAGAAACGTATTAACCTTTTGTCAAAAATTGAATTGATACACTCTTCACATCTATAAGTGTCTAAAATCTACATGTGGGTGTTTACTTCATTGCAATTATAGCTCACTTTGTTACGACCACCATTTCTTATGCTAATTGGACATTAGAATCTTGCCAAATGAACCCAACCTACAATGCTATGTTTTAGAAGATTTGATCGATAATTTTTTTTTACGGAACTATTACAAAATCTACCAATCTTTTGGCATTGTTTGGGTAATCCATTGATGGCACTAGACCTTACAAAGAAGTGCCTCAATATTCTAGATACCCTCGACTTCTTGGTGGTGTTTCTTGAAGTTGTAACTCACAACAAGATGCTTTATGGGTAGTTTGACAGAAGTTCCCAAAACTTCAATTATAGACCATTATCATTCTTGCACTTGTATTCATGTACACGAAATTTCCAAAACTTGCAATCAAAGTGCATTCAAAAGTACAAATCACACTACCATAGATGTTCTTAAGATCTTACCCTCGTTTTAGTATTGTTTCAACACAAAAGTTCTCCTCATTGGTAAAACATCTAACTATGTCTCTATTTCACATCTAGACACTATTTTGACTTAAAGTTCATGGGAAGTCAATGTGACATGCATGTGCCATCACAATGTTTGCATAACAATCAAAAACCATTTTGTTGATGGGTTTGTGATTTTTTTAGCAAGGTTTATGCACAATTTCTATGGCGGTATGAGACTCCCCATTTTTTTAAAGTGAAACTCCTGAGCTCCACCTTTTCTGGGACTCATTAGATGCCTATGTAGAAAAAAACACAATATAAAAAAAGCAGGTTTTGCTACAGTTTGAACAAGTTTGCATAAAAAATATGTTTTCTTTTTCAAGAAAAACGAAATTTCAAAAGATGTTTTTGACTTAAATTACAATGAATGTAGAACTTATGTTTTGAACGAGTAGAGCCCATGGGAAAAATAAAGATTCCATAAGTGTAACAAGGGTTTGTGCATGTAAAGAAAAAAACAAGAGAGAAAATGCGACAATACTCATAGGATGTCTCATACGAGAGCAATTTCCCCATGACAAGAGTGCAACAAGTGCCTTCAATTAGTCTTCTTTTAGTTTTATTTAATTATTAACACAGTTGTAATATTTTGTCCAAAGTATAAGCTATCATAAAAAGTCTCAATTGATTTTCTTGTGGCATTTTCTCCATGTTTAACATCTATGTTTCACTTGCCATAACACATGGTATCAGGTTTGAACAAAATAAGAGGGGAAGGAAACGACTTCAATCCTATCCAAAACATTGCAGAAGACTTGAGCGCATCTTGGCTGTCATATGAATCTATAAACCTCGTAACAATGAGGCAAAGAAAAATCACTCATGGCAACAAGCATTGGTAACCTAGGTAAGACTTTGGCAATGGAGAGAAATGAACAAGAAATTCAAGAAGACATCCACCTAGCCTCTATACTAGCAAGGATAATCCTTGTATAACATGGTTCTACATGGAAAACCTTGATAGCTTATGTGACAATGTAGCTTTTGTGCTCTGCAATTCCTCTACCTCTATGAGAGCTCATAAGGATGATGCGTGAAGGCGCCGTCTAACAAGTTTGCATCAACAATAACATATGTATGAAGCTATTAAGACTCAAAAGTCTCAAAAACCATGGAAGAGCTAAGGAATTCACATGCATTGGAAGCAATTCTTGTTATGAGGGAAAACAAAATATCAAGCTAAAAACAAATCTTGTGTACACTCCCTCAGCTATTTGATCATGCACAAATAGAAAATGATTTATGGTTCAGATGTGGTTGACAAGTTTGAAGGTGCAATTCACCACTTTTGTGGTGAATAAAAATTTACATAGTATTGTTCTTGTGATATCAAATTTGTATGGCATGGATTCAAGTTGGTGGTCAAAATAAAAGGAAATCCAGTGGCAGGAGGAGATTGGAGGAAACAAATGTATGTATTACTCAACTGACAACTTTCTCACAATCAATCATAAGCGCTTCACTTCTCAAGCGTGTTTATTCAACATGGTAAGACCGCTTTATTCCACTCAAGAGATTGTGTGACTTTGCGCACTGTTGTCCTTGCAAGTTTAAAAAGGCTAAATGAGACTTCGACGCATTTTTAAAGCTTGAATGACTACTTGGTCTAGTTTAGTAGATTGCACACGTTCTTGTGAAATAATAATTCATAGAGCCATCACCCTTTGTAGACTAGGTATTCATTATAATAACTTGAAGCCTAACATACGTTGGATAACTACAATGAATTTCATCAAGATCAACCTTTCTTAGGCCATCGTAATATGTGTTTTGATTCATAACTCTAGTTACGGTGCTCAGAGGTAGGTATCCACCAGCTCGTGATCCCAAGGTGAAAATTCTTATTGTCGTCAATGAAGGTCACAATGGATGATGAACTTCCCTCTGTAGAAGGTCAATGTCATTGGTCAACCACACCAAAAAAATTCCTATACCTAGAGAGATGATGGATTGAATTCTACCCATCCATGGAAAACAATAGTTCCAAGCCAAAAATGGGAAGATGTCAAAGAAGATACCAAAGAGTTTGATGAGTCACAAAATAGCATAGGGAAAGAGTAGATGTCAATGCTCTTGTCCGGTTGAAAACATTTGTATAGACCGATTTCCCATCAAAAGAGCTCACATAAGCATAAGTAATGCTTCCTGATATTGACTTCGTAGGTGACTTTGCACCTATTTTATGGACACAGGGCGAGTTCGCCCTTGCACCCCGTCAAGCGCCGGCGAGCTTCGCTCGCCGGCCGACGGGTGAGACTCGACTAGCGAGTATCACCCGTAACAAAGGGCAACCTTGTTATTAGTGGACTTGTAGCAAAAACTGCTAGCCGCCCTAGGGTTTTTGCAGCTAGCTTGCTCCACGCTTGACCAAATGAAGTGTAGTTTGTCCCATTAGATTCTAACGTCATTTGCATGGTATCAGAGCCATCTTTTGGTTGTTAAAGGTACGCTATTGGGCCGTAGGAGGTGATGAAGGGGGTGGCTGCCACTCGGACTCCATGTCAGCTAGGATCCACGAGCAAAAGCAGGCCGACGACGGCTCTCTTAGGCATCCACCTAGGCCTAAGTGAGTGTGCAAGTCCTAGCAAGGCCTCGCGCATGCGGCGGAAGCTTGGGATTGGACACTGTGGACGAAGGGAGGTCCTACGCCTCTCCAAGGACCTTCCTAATGTGCCCAATCCTCTACTTAGGGGGTGGGCAAAGGGTGTGGGGGGGGATCGTTCTTGTTGGATCCCAGGATGTTTTCGGAGGCTTCCCCATAAAGCCTCGGGCTCTCAGCAGAAAACTGGGCCCAAAGTGGGCTCGGCGAATCACTGCCAAAACTTCCTTGGGCCTTCCTAGCACTAGTTGTAGCTAGGAAGACGACAGGAATCATGTCCTAAGCACCATGAGTGCGGTAGCTGGAAAAAATTGAGGTGCCGGCAGCGCCAGCAATCCCTGAGGTAGCGGCGGCAAGGGCAACATCCCTAATGTCACTCTTACCGCTGCCGGCATGGCGCAGCTGGGACTGGGCTAGAAGGAACTCTTACCGTCACAGCTGAGGACGAGGGACTATAATACATGGCGAGACATTTTCTTTTCATGGGCGGCAGGACATGGGTTGGAGGAATTCTACATTCGGCCACCTCCATACACAACAACGGATCTTATGCTAGTGCAAGAATTCAACGCATTAACACGTGCACTGCCCGATCTGCAAGTCTACGCCCTGCACCATTTCTGCTTTGGCGGCAGGGGTGAGGATCCCTCAGATCCATGTAGTGGTGTAGCACGCCCACACAAAGCTTTGCGTCACCTTTCCAAGCATCAAGAAGAGCAAGGCATCACCCCTGTAGTGACTCTCAAAGATCGCCTTTGCAATCTCTACCCTAAACCAGGTACACGAGCTGCAGAGTTTTGGGATGAAGCCATGGACATTCGTTGCCGTCTGTTGGGTCTGGGTGCCTTGTGCTCTATCCTTTAGTGGTTGCTCTTTCCTTGTTGCTCCATCTCGGTGAGCACTACAAGGAGTTCAGGCGTGACCTACTACGTCGCCATCCATTTGGAAAGATTGAGCTCATCGACCTTGCCTCTGTCTTTGAAGAGCTAGGCAACTACGAAGACATTCAAAAGGGCAAGGCACGTTACATGACAGGTGCACCACCGACAACGTATGCACACCAGAGCTCCTCCTCTGCTGCAACTGTAGCGACCGAGAGCTCTTTCACCTCACTGGGAGGATCCTCCAGTGGGGGTCGTGGCTGGTCTGGTGGTAGTGGTCGCGGTCATGGACGCGGTCATGGGGGTCAAAGGTGGAGCTACCGCAAGCAGAACGGGCACTTTTGGCACAGGTGCCCTTCCCTCTAGCGATACATGATGGAGAGACAACAACAAGAGCAGTAGGCACATCCGCAACAGAGACAGACACAACAGCAGCAGAGACAGGTACAGTAGCAGCATCAGCCATTGTAGCAATTTCACACGATGCAGCACTTTGGTGGACATGGGCCACTTGGACTGCATCCCCATCACCTTGTACCGGCAGCCACTTTTGGATTGCCGCCCCAACATCAGCTTCAGCTTCAGCTGTAGTCGTTACAGCAGATGCCCCCAGAGCATGGACCATATGGACTACCTGCGCACTACGTGCATCCGTTTGTAATGACCCACGTGCCGGTTCCAATGTGGGCCCAGTGCGTGTATTTCCGTGTGTATGACCCTCGTACACTGCTGACATGCACTGCTGACTTACAGGAGGCTACTCCTACCACCTTCCCATTAGAGACCACTACAACCTCCCAGCCAGGTTCGCTCCTTGGACACACGCACATCACCACATCACGCATCTTGCCCATGCACGAGTGTTTGTTTGACACTATAGCGTCACATCACATGTCAACTCATCGTCAGTTGTTTGTGTCGATGTATGCAACACATGATGTGGAGGGTGTGCGGACGAGCTCTGGAGAGGTGTTGAGGGTTGAAGGCATTCGGACTGTCACATTGCAAGCACCGGGGGGGTCATGTGGCTGACTGGGGTTTTGTATGTCCCTTGAATGAAGCTAAATCTGTTGTCATTGGTGCAGTTGGATTGTCAATTGGGCATGTCAACACTGATGCAAGCAGAAAAGTGCATGTTGTTTGATGCGCACGGTGCACTGCTGGCTCATGGGCCCTTGCATGCCGACATGCTGTACCGCCTAACCTTGTTCCCTACAATGCCTTCCATCCATGCATAGACCCACATCATGACCAAACCAGATCCAAAACACACTGAGCTCATCTACCAAAGACTAGCTCACATCAACACTGAACTGGTCACCGATCTGTTGAAACACCAACCCGCACATGGCCTGAGCCCTGACAATTCTCCTCACGGTCCAAAATCATTTGCTTGTCTGAACTGTCAGGAAGGACAGGTGCACCGACAGAGCTTTCCGTCATCACATCATGTCAGTGAGGCACCACTTGAATTGGTGCATGCCGACTTGACTAAACTTATGCCGGTCCCCTCAGTTCAGTATGCATCACTGTATGTTTTAACATGGACAGACGATTACTTCCGTTTCCACTAGGCTTTCTTGCTCAAAACCAAAGAGGATGCATACCGGGCAATCATGGAATGAATTCCCCTTGCTAAGCAACAGACTGGGTGCTCTCTACGTATCCTTCGTACAGACAGGGGTGGGGAATTCCTAGGTCGACTTGAAATAGACCTAAAAACCAGAGGCATTGTCCATCAAACTACTGAAACCTACACAACACCTCAACAAAATGGGGTGGAAGAGAGATGGCATAGAACATTAGGCGATGCTCGGCGCACCCTACTGACTGAGTCTGGTCTGAAGTTTGGTTTCCGGGAGGAGGCTGTCAAGTACATTACCTAGGTATGGAACATCATATCCCAAGGACCACAATCCAAAACCATCATTCCTTGGGAGAGATGGTTCACGCAAAAGGCAGATTTACGCCCTTCACGGGTGTGGGGCACAATGGCTTGTGTGTGGTTTGCGGATCCACAATTTAGCCACAAGTTGAGTCCACAAGGTAGGTGGTGTGTCCTTGTCGGAGTCTCTCATGCCTCGAAGGCATGGAGGTTTTGGGACCCTGTGCAGCACGTGTTCGTTGAGAGTCGGGGTGCATCCGTTTCGTAGAACACATGCTGTACAAGGCATTCAAGGGACTCAAGCATGCACCGGTGCTCACCGTCCCTGAATGATACCCTGAATATGTCAGTGTACCCATTTTTTTTCCACCACACAACCAAAGGTTACACCACCGTCCAGAGAGCACAAGGTCACAGGCCAAGACACACCGGTCCCAGGTTACCCTGAATAATCTTGCAAGCACCAGTGTAGACTCATCAGGGTCCCCACCTGGCCTAACCCCGCTACAAAACAATCGTCCTCAGCCTGATCCGGCCCGTCTCTTGCAAAAAAACGTGGCCAGGGTGGACTACAAACAGTTCTACCACACAACTGGCCCCACATAGCCTGTGGCTATCCACCAAGAGCCTCTTACCGTCGAAGAGGCAAGGGGTCGCTCAGACGCTACAGATCGGGAACAAGCTATGATCAATGAGCTGAACGCTCTTCTTGAGCATGAAGTATATAAGCCAGTGCCTCTTCCCCCTGGACGTAAGGCCATCGACTTGAAGTGGGTATTCAAAGAAAAAAACAATGTACAGGGCCTGCTTGAGAAGTATAAGGCTCGACTGGTGGCCAAGGGTTTCCACCAGATACCGGGGCAAGATTTTACGGAAACCTACGCCCTAGTGGGCAAGTACACGTCAGGTCGCGTGGTGCAAGGGGCTGCAGCACACGAGGATTGGGAAATACACCACATGGATGTCAAGAATGTTTTTCTGAACAAACCACTGGAAGAGGACATTTATGTGAAACAACCACGAGGATTCACAGACGGGACAGACAGAGTCTGGCTTCCGATGAAGGTATTTTATGGGCTAAAACAGGTACCACAACTTTGGAATAAGGAAATCAGTCAAACACCGGAACTTGGAGGGCTCTTGCAAAGCCTCTCCGACCCCTCCCTGTTCATCCGTTGGGTGAAGGGCATTCCAGTTGCTCTTTTGTTGTATGTGGATGACTTATTGATTCTTTTGCCCTCTCTTTCCCTTGTCCAAGAGACAAAAGCACGGCTCACTGCACAATACCACATGACTTACCTAAGAGAAGCACACAACTTCCTAGGCATGACCATCATGCAGAACAGAGCGGTAGGCACATTGACACTTCACCCAGGACGATTCACAACACATTTGACAGATCGGTTCTCTCACCTCATGCAGCATCTCCCCAGGTAACATTCACCGATGAGTCCAGACGTATACGGACACCTCATTGACCCTCACACCACTGACCACGGACCTAATACAGATCCCACACTGTACAGACAGATCACTGGAATCCTCACCTACCTTTCCTCCACCACCCGACCGGACATTGCATTTGAAGTGAACACTCTCGGCCAATTCAACCAGCAACCACGCAGTGCACATCAAAAGGCTTTGCTAAAACTTCTGCGTTATGTGTTTGACATTGCATCCATGGGCCTCGTCTTCTCCCCTGGTACAGGTCCCTTGCTCGACGGTTGTTGTGACAATGACTATGCTTGAGATAGAAATGCACGCAGTCAGGGGTTATGTTTTTCATCTATGGGATACCATTGTGTCATGGCGTAGTGCCAAACAGTCATGCATGGCACGTAGTGTGGTTGAAGCAAAATACATGGCCTCGGGAGAAGCTGCGTGCGAAGCAACTTGGCTGCGACGGTTTTTGGGGGATTTGGGTATGATTGGTGGAGCTGTACCACTATACAGTGATTGCTCTGCTGCATGTCGCATCACAGAAAATGATGGATTCTTGCACCCACGCACCAAGCACATAGGGGTTGAGCATCACTTTGTCTGAGAAGCAGTGGAAGCAAGTGTTGTCCACGTATGTGTGGAGCTCAGAACTGAGCAACTTGCAAACTTTCTCACAAAGGTCCTTCCATCCTCCTCCCTTTCCTCTCAGCTCCATCTGCTCGGCTACTTGCATGCCACACCCTCAGCTAAGGGGGCGTGATAACACTCTGTGTATATTCGTGCGCATGTGTCCTCAGGTGTGCAGTGAATGAGAATTCAACAGTCGGTAGGGATCCACGTTGATCACGAAGACACGCACTCACCAAGCCCGGGAAGTGGCGGCGCCACCTTCTTGTCTCACGCACTCCGCCGGTCGTCGACCCTTGCTTGTCCCCCGTTGGAAAACCTAGTTGTGTCCTTGCAAACCATGTGACATATTGTGGTCGCTGTGCTGCAAGACCTAGATTAGGCCTTGACTTGCATGATTTGTAGGTCAACATTAGGCTTGCTAACATTTGGCCTAGGCAGGCCGACCCTGTGACTTCATAGGTGACTTCGCACCTATTTTATGGGCACAGGGCGAGTTTGCCCTCGCACCCCGTCAAGCGCCAGCAAGCTTCGCTCACCGGCCGACGGGTGAGACTTGACTAGGGAGTCTCAGCCGCAACAGGGGGCAACCTTCTTACTCGTGGACTTGTAGCAAAAATTGCTAGCCGACCTAGGGTTTTTGGAGCTAGCTTGCTCCACGCTTGACCAAATGAAGTGCCGTTTGTCCCATTAGATTCATAATGTCATTCTCATGCACATGGTAGTGCTAGCCAGCCATAGCTAGGGATCCTCCAAGATGTACACACACACACACACGCACACACACACATACACACACACACACACATACCCACCCACCCACACACACACACATACATACACATACAAACACACACATACACACACACACATACACACACACACTCACATACACACATGTACACACACAAAAACACACACACACACACACACACACACACA
>SZWC01025225.1:17487-19987 GCA_023375785.1 Penium margaritaceum
CACACACACACACACACACACACACACACACACACAAACGTAAGCTTAAAAGAGTCATGGGCCAAAGCAAGAGTAAGGGGTCCCAAGCTAGCCCTAGTTTATGCTTTATCCAAGAAGAAAGGGTATGAAAAAAAAAATATAGCATCCATCTGTTTGTGAAGTTTGATTAGACATGCTTTTTGTTATGCAGTTGGAGATATGAGGCATTCCTTGACTACAAGGGACTACTTGAGCTCATGTAGTGTGAAAGGATGCCTCCAAAAGGGTCTATGTTTTCTGAGGAGAAGGAGGTTCAAAAGAAGCACAAGAAGAAGGAATTCACGCTGCTTGTTTGATCGTCATGCCCGCCTTTACTTGGGCATTGAAAGGACGTACACTAGTCGTGCAAGTATGGTTAAAAATCTACTCTATCTTCTAGTCAAATAAGCTTGCAAACCATCTTCAAATGGCTCATCATCCTTCAAGCCAGAATAGACAATAACATCATGGATATTATACAATAGATTGATCCCCTTACAACTGAATTCAATGTCATTTGATGGGATGTTGACTCCAAGGTACAAGCTATGATTCTCCTCCTAGGCCATGGGATTTTTAAGATCCCACTATCATAGTTCTTTGTGGCTGGCCCTCACATGAGCTGAAGTATCAGAAGGTTTCTGTGACTGGATGCGATGTGGTGGAAGAGAGACCGCATCGTTGTTAGAGTCTACCTATGCCATCCGTCCTCAAGGTGGTGGCTGAGGTGACAAGTGGAAGGGTGCCAATCAAGGCACAAAAAATGATGAAAAAGTGCTGTAATGGTGGCAAAGAGGGCCACTATGCATGTATTTGCTTCAAGAAGGAGTCAGATTTGTTACAGCTAGGTGGTGAGAAGGACGACCAGGATCTCATAGAAAGAGGCTCCGCAGACTTCAAGGATCTAGCAGTTTTCATTATTTACCTGAATCATTGCGCCACATGCAATGAAATAGGGCAATATCATTCACTTAGGATACCTTGGAGCGATGCATGATTGTGCCAAATGTCGTGATGAAGGTGCCTACTAGTGAATGGAGTTTTTGCATTCATTCAATAGTGGACGAAGGAGATGTCACAAACACATGCCTATCTTTGGGGAAAAGTTATTTCTATTTGTCACTCCATGGAGAAAGGAATGGAGTTGCTCCTCACAAAGAAGGGGCCGTTGTTTGCAACATCACTGACATCACCGACGTGATTGTATGCACCAAGAGAAAAGATAATGTCTATTGGCTGGGCGCCAAGTTCCTTAGCATTCGGACGATGTCCATGTCTTCTTACCTTGCAATGATGGATGATAGAGACCTGGACCTTTGACATTGCAGTATTTTCTACTCCATGAACAACAAGTGACATGGAAAAGCTGAAGGTGGTGTGGTGTATGCAGGTCAGGGGACTTTGTGGAGCCAAGGAATTTCAGTGCAAGCCATGCATTCTTGGTAAGGCAACAATGGACAAGAGAACGTGTGTATTGGTGGAAATGGTCGTGGTCCACACGAATGTGTGGGCAGCGCTTGAAAGCTCCATGGTAGAGTGGTCTACTTCCTTACCTTTATGTGAGAATGTAGCTCAATTAATTTCATTACTCCATACCATGCGATGACTGAAGGACTTGGATCTAGCCCCTCACGTCTATATGAGGGAGGCTTGCTTTCATGCTTGGGAGGTCCTATTCCAAGTGTGGGTGGAAGCAAAGGGAGTCTAGCTTAACTACCTTACTCAATGTTAGACCTGTGATCTAGACGGCAATATGGGACCTCCTGTACACCATCCCACAGGATATGCTCATTGAATTACAACCCTTTTGTACAGGATGGGGACACGGAATATAATGGATCCCTGCAGAGGTTGGAAGCTAGCATTGTAAAGAAACATGCTCCAAGAGTATGTTACCTCTCTGAGTTCAACAACCTTTGATTGATGGATGTCTCACTCAACAAGTGACTACGAGCGACGCGCCATGGGGATACTCACCTGCTTGGGGACCCGTGTAGGCGCACAGGAATGGGCTCTTTGCACCATCATGTTTGGATCCCACATGGACCACCAAGGCATTTTCTTGGACATAAAATACGTATCACTTGAGAACCTGTCGTTACTTCTCTAGCTCTTGCCTTGGGCTACTTGTTGCTACCTCGAGAAGAATGTAACCTACGAGGCAGTCCACATGCACCATTCTAGCCTGCTCATTGTCTAGACCAGAACATCTTCAACCACTCCCCTCGCTGCCTCTCTCCCTTTTTCTCTCCCTATGTCTCTTCTCTCTCTATCTCTCTACTCTCTCTCTCCCTCTCTCTCTATCTCTCTCCCTCTCTCTCTCTCCCTCTCTCTCTCTCTCTATCTATATGTATACATATATACATGTACATCTATCTATCTATCTATCTATCTATCTGTCTGTCTATCTATCTATCTATCTATCTATCTATCTATCTATCTATCTATCTATCTATCTATCTATCTATCTATCTATCTATTT
>SZWC01025225.1:24987-29290 GCA_023375785.1 Penium margaritaceum
AATGCATTCCTCTATTCAAAAACAAGAGGAGGAGATCACCATGGTACAATCGCCAGGAGTTGAGTTCAGTGACAAGGTCTGGTGCTTGCAAAAGGCATTGGAAGGTATCAAGCATTTGCTGTAGTTTTCTATCCAAGAGATCACCTGCACACTAACTTGTGCAAGATTTATGCAGAGTGATGCCCATTCATCACATTCGTCCAAAGAACAGCTACGCATTTCACTAGCACCCTGTTCTATGTTGAAAACCTCCTGACCACGTCTCCCTTAATGGAGGCCATGAAGGGGGCTAAGGTAGTACTCTAGTCTGCCTACAGGATGAGGAATGTTGGCCATGGAGCTATATTCCTTGGGATGGAGATTGTTCATGATCACCAATGGTAGAAAGACTTGCTTTGCCAGCCTTGGTAAGCCTGAGTTAAGGAGGAGCAATTTGCTGATCTCCTAGCTGCAATTCCTACATCCTGCACTCCCATTGCACCAATCTAAAAGAGTGCTTTCAAGGTGCGTGATCCAACACAGCTGGGGGAGACAATGAACATGACTTAATACCTCCGCCTTATTGGCTCTCTCTCGGGCCCAATGGTCTTGGCCAACTGGCCAAGAACACTTGGCCTGACATTGCCTTTGCTTTCGACCTTCTTGCATACCTTTCAAAGTGTATGCTGGTGAGAGCATTGCATGCACTTTTGCAAGCGGTCCATTTTTTGGTCTCCACACCTTACCTTGGGCTTCGCTTCTGTCAACAATGTTTTGTGGTGGTTGATGGCTACACAATCAGCTACTAGGCCTCTACTCCTGACTGACACAGTCAGACTGGCTGCCTGTTTGTGCTAGGCGGTACTATTATGTCATGGCGCAGTGGCAAGAAGGGCTACATTGCGTGAGTGGCTGAGTAGATCGCACTAATGGCTAGGGCTGCGGAGGCGATGTGGTTATGGAGCTTGTTTAGTAAGTTGTGTTTCTCTGTGCTTTCCATCGTTTTGCATTGTGAAAGCCATAATTCCCTTGCCAAGAACTACGGTTTGTTTCATGCTTGCACAAAGCACATTATTGATGAGGGCCATTTGGTGCTTGACCTGATGGAGTGTAGGGTGTTTTCCATCATTTGGGCCAACAAAGACGTGTAGCGAGCTGACTTCTTGCCCACAACATTGTTGCGTACAAAGTTTACGGTGGCCATTTTTCAAGCTTTGTCCTTTGCCTGGGGCTAGCTGAGGATGGCAGAGAAGATTGCACTTAGGGATGGGGCTGCTGAGGCAATGTAGTTGTAGAGCTTGTTTCGTAGCTTTTGTTTTGTGTTGTGAAAACCAGGATGCCCTTGCCATTTCTGGGAACAATGGTTTGTTTCATGCTGGCACAAAGCACATTGCTGTTGAGGACCATTTGGTGCTTGACATGGTGAAGTGTAGGGTGATGTCCATCATTTGGGCCGACACAGACGTGCAGCAAGCCGACTTCCTGCCTAATTCATTGGCGCGCACAAAGTTTGGGGTTGCCATTTTTTGGGAATTATCCTTTGCCTCGGGCTAGCTGAGAGTGGGGTGTATGTGGGTGTACTGTTGACCATCTTGTTACACACTCGCATCAAGACATACGCACCATTGGGTGATGGCAAAGTGCTGAGAGGTGATGTCTTCTTGTACGTATGTACTAAACATTGTGACCATTCGGTTGTGTCTATGCCCGTTCAGATCCCTACTGCAGAACTAGCTGACATTGAGGTTCTGTCATGTGGCAATCCACTCATCGAAAGCTCGAGGAGAGCTTCCACTACGTGCTAGGGACATACTAGGGCACTCTGTTCCTTTTTTTTTTTTCAGCCTACAGAGTTCTTTGTGGACCAGCCATGGTCCTGATTTGCATGAATTGACACCAGACTAGGGGATGTGTGTAGCTGTTTTTTCTGGCTCAAGATTATGCATTCGTAACATTAGACAATGCTTGACTTGAATGTGTATGGACAGATTCAGGTCGTACATAGTTGTTGTTGACCCGGTTTAGAGAAAACGGAACAGATGCGCTGTGCAACCTGATTGGTGCTTGTGGCATCTATTCATGGTGTGTGCTTGTCAATTGCCATCTCTCTTTGCACATTGAAGCTTAGGAAGCTCATGAGATTACACACATTTCCCTTACGCAGACCCTCGCTGTTGTTGCATCTGCATTGCATGCTAGTGCATCTGATGACTATGACAGTGTTTCCATGTTAGTGCAAAAAAAAGTTTTCCAGAAAGTTTTCAATAAGGGGGTAGGTGTAGCGCACTTGACAAAATCCTTAGCCGACTAGGCCAAAACCGCGATGCTCGAGGGTCTCCAACCCTCAAGCCATCTTGTCTCACCGCCCACAGTCCTAGGTGACCCCGCTCCAGCCACGTGGCTCTCCCCCTATTAGGAGTGAGAGCCGCCTCGACATCTCGAATAATCCCAACGTGGGATTCGAGCCCTAGAGCTTCAATACCAATGTAGCGGATCTGACGAAATCCTTGGCTGACTAGGCCGAAATCGCGGTGCTTGAGGGTCTCCGACCCTCAAGCCATCCCGTCTCACCGCCCACTGTCCCCGGTGACCCTCCCTGAGCCATGTGGCTCCTTCAACCGGTCGGTGTGGCATGGCCATGCTTCAGGGGTGTCGCTTGACACTCACATGTGTGTTGGCTTTGAAGTAGCTCCTTTACAGTCTCTCTATTTCCACGAGCTGAAGCTTGAGAGAAGGGAGAAAGTGTGAAGAAGCTACTTCAATAACTCAAGAAACGATTTGCAACAGGGTTTGATGTAGAAAATACATGTGGAACTCAAAAGTGGTGGCGCCTTACCGTATTTTCACCATTACTTGAATGAACTACCTAATTCCACGCTTCTATTTGAATAAAAATTCATCGAATTACACAGAATAATCATACAAACAGCTTTTTGAAATCAACTGTAATGGACGATAGTTATGTGGGACTTAAGGCGTTGGTTGTTGATCGATCTCCGTATGGCTGAAGACCAATTGTGGAGGATGAATTTTAATAAAGATGATGAAAGGATGTGCAAAGGAGGCATATGTTCTTAGTCTTTATGATACGTAATGAAAGAAGTTTCTTTTATGTGTGTAAAATGTGAAATCTTTGGAGGGATGAAACCTTGAAATGAATTATTAAATGGAAATTAAAATTTTAAATAATTTAAATTTATTCCTGGGGTTAATGAAGGTTATGTTTTCATGTTTTGAAAGGAGAAATCTAGTAGGGTACCGGGTATGTCATCACCTCCTTTCTTGGTTTTATGAAAGTTGGGCTATTGGGCTTCGGAAAGCTCCTATACAAAGGAGAGCTGTCATGTCCCCGAAGGAACATCTTCGCGAGCCATCGGCGAAAGCTCCTTGGACGCAGGTCAACGCAGTGGAGCGGACAGGCTGTTTGTCCCGCTTGGCCTGGTGCTCCATACTTGCACTGTGCAACTTAGTGCGCGCAGAGCAGCTGTGTTCAGTGCTGCACCATCGACCGGCAGCTTTTCCCACATCCAACGGGCGGACTTGGTCACACCACTGAAGCCTCGGCCAGTCAAGGCATCAGGCAGCAGGCTCTCAAGGACAGTTGAAGGGCTGGGCTGCGATTCACGTCCACTGGGATTCGGCAGCTCTAAGCCTGGGCAGGCGAGATCTGAGCTGCCTCGCCGTGCCAGCAGCGCGGAGTACCGCGTCCGTCACGCAGTTCCTCACGGCCTCCAATCTCGGCCGCACACACCGATCCCGGCCCGAAGGCGCCGAAGCAGAATCTGACTTAGAAGCCAACCCCAACGCCGACGTTGATTCCGACTTGGACGCTGAGAGGCCACTGATCTGACTGGAAGCCGAGGCAACCGTCGCTGACCACCGCCGACACCGCCGTTTCCGCGGGCACTGACAGTCCTTAGGGCTGCGCGGGCGTGATGGACAGCAACCTGATCGGGCTGGTGAACCGGCTGCAGCAGGTCTGCACGGCGCTGGGCGATCATGGCGGCGGCGAGGAGGGCGACCAGCTGCCCACGCTGTGGGAGCAGCTGCCCAGCGTAGCCGTGGTGGGCGGCCAGAGCAGCGGCAAGAGTAGCGTGCTGGAAAGCATCGTCGGCAAGGACTTTCTGCCGCGCGGCAGCGGCATCGTCACGCGGCGGCCGCTGGTGCTGCAGCTTCACAAGCAGGATGGGCCGGAGTATGCCGAATTTCTGCACGCGAAGGGCAAACGGTTCACTGACTTCAATGCTGTGCGGAAAGAGATCCAAGGTGTGGTGTACAGTGTGTTTGTGCGTGGTTTGGTTGTGGAGGGTGGAAGGAGGGGAGG
>SZWC01025226.1:20577-35423 GCA_023375785.1 Penium margaritaceum
TCAGGCTAAGGCATGGAGCCATCACCCATGCCCACCCAGACATCGACGGTCCATGACTCCCGAAACTTTGAAAATTCATATCTCCCAATCCGACCGTTGGATCGGCCTCAAACTTCGACCGTAGACATTTTGCCACCTGATCTTTCCAATGGTGAAGTCGGATCGGCGATCGGAGCAGGCATTTGGTACTTTCCTGGAACTTGCTCCTGTGGACCTGAAACTGAGCCAGATGGCTCCTTTCCCAACAAATAGACGCTGTAGTCACACTCACTGCGTTCGAACCCCATGCACTGCAACGCCACATCCAACTTCAAGTTCCAAGCACACGATGCTTACTTGAGGCCGTACAACGACTTTTGCAGCTTGCAAACCAGGTGCTCGTGGCCATCCATGACGAATCCCTCTGGCTGCTCCATGTAGATCTCCTCCTCCAAGTCACCATGTGGTTGTTGGAACTTGAGGAGAGAGGGAGCCTTGGAGCAGCGAGCATGTGTGATTGGAAGGGCATCACTTGTGCTGAAGAATGGTTGTTCAATCACTCAAAATGATGGAGTACATATAGAGCTAGAGCTTGGGCAAGTCAGCCCTCTCACAAGCCACACCACTTAGCCATGGAGGCTAAGGCTCACACACTAGAGTCCATAATCTCACACAAGGGAGGAAATCAGCCTAGCAATCAGGCTGACCACTCACACACGATCTAGAGAGCTAGAGAATGCTCTCATGGCTCACTCCTTGTGGTCACATAACCCACAAACCCATGGAGAATCGCCATGTGTCCATGGCTAGCACACAAGGATCTCACCCCACCTAAAAAATAAGGAGAGGTACTTTTATCCTAGTCAGCACACTCTGACAAGGCAATCCTAAGACCAAGGACCTTTTTGGATATTTCTCCCATCAGGTCTTGACCCTGGACCTCTTGCCTTTTTCTTTTCTCAGGCTAAGGCATGGAGTCATCACCCATGCCCACCCAGACATCGACGGTCCATGACCCCCGAAACTTCAAAAATTCATATCTCCCAATCCGACCGTTGGATCGGCGTCAAACTTGGACCGTAGACATTTTTCCACCTGATCTTTCCAATGGTGAAGTCGGATCGACGATCAGAGCAGGCATCTGGTACTTTCCTGGAGCTTGCTCCTGTGGACCTGAAACTGAGCCAGATGGCTCCTTTCCCAACAATCTCCCACTTTGCCGCAGTCAGAGTGGGCTGAGTCCACATGCCTTCATGCAGAACTGCTCCTTCTCACGGGTCACTGGCTTGCTGCAGAAATCAGCAACCTGCTTGCTGGTTGGAGTAAACTCCAGCTTGATAGCACCCTCCTGCACCATGTGCCTGATGAAATGATATGCGATGTCAATGTGCTTGGTGCGTGTATGGTGCTCAGGATTCTTGGCGAGTGCGATTGCGCTCTGGTTGTCGACGCGCACAGGAACTGGAACTGCTGCACTCCCACTCATCTCTGCCGTGAGACGTTGAAGCCAAACTACTTCCTTGGCTCCAAAACTGAGAGATACGTACTCAGCTTCTGTACTCGAGATGGCCACGACCACCTGCCGCTTGCTGCACCAGCTGATGGCTCCACCATTCATGAGGAACACATGTCCAGAGATGGACTTGCAGTCCTCAGGGTTTGAAGCCCAATCTGCGTCTGTGTAGCCGATGATGCTGTTGTCATTGCCGTTGTAGGTGATGCCGATGTTGATGATTCCAGCAAGGTAGCGGAAGATCCGCTTCACTGCCTTCTGGTGCTCCGGTCCGGGATTAGCCATGTGCTGGCTCACAGCGCTCACAGCCTGTGCGAGGTCCGGCCTGGTTGCCACCATCAGGTACATGAGACTGCCGACGACGCTCTGGTACTTCTACCGCTCAGCTGCATTTGCTTCTCCATTGAAGCTCACGAGGTACTGCCGCGTCTCCAGCGGCGTGCCGATGGGTTTTGCCTCTGCCATGCCGAACCGCTGCAAAACATCCTTGATGTAGCGGCTCTGCTGCAGCAAGAGAGAGCGTGACTCGCGGTCACGCGTGATCTGGATACCGAGGAAGTATGATGCTTCCCCGAGATCGGACATCTGGAAGCGCTCCTGCATGGCTTCCTTGAACTCCTGCAGTGTTGACATGCGGTTGGAAAGGAGGAGCATGTCATCCACATAGACAATGATGATGAGGATCTCATGCTCATGCTGCCAGCGATACACGCTGTAGTCACACTCGCTGCGCTCAAACCCCATGCACTGCAACGCCGCATCCAACTTCTGGTTCCAAGCACGCGACGCTTGCTTGAGGCCGTACAGCGACTTCTGCAGCTTGCAGACCAGGTGCTCCTGACCATCCATGACGAACCCCTCCTGCTGCTCCATGTAGATCTCTTCCTCCAAGTCACCATTCAAGAATGCCGTCTTGACATCCATGTGGTGAATCTCGAAGTCCTCAGCTGCTGCATAAGAGAGGAGCGTGCGCACAGAGGCAAACTTTGCAACAGGGGCAAACGTTTCTGTGTAGTCGATGCCCTCCTGCTGCGAGTAGCCCTTGGCGACCAGCCTCGCCTTGTACTTTTCCAGGTTACCATCTGCTCCTCGCTTCTTCTTGAACACCCGTTTGCACTTGATCACCTTACGTCCTGGTGGACGTTCAGTCAGCTCCCACGTGCCGTTCTCCAGCTGCGACTGTATCTCCTGCTACACGGCTTGCGCCCAATCTGCTGCATCCGGTGCAGCCATGGCCTCCTTGTATGACGTTGGCTCATCTGAATCTGCTGCAACTGCGACGTTCATCTGTTCTGGTTTCTGCAGCATCCAGAAATGGCCGCGCTCACCAGGCTTGTAACGCACCCTAAGAGGGTACCTGCGACCTGGTGCTGGAGCGTTAGCGGGTGGCTGGCGCGGTACTGCTGGCACAACTGCTGCTGCTGGTGGTGCTACATCTCCCTCCTCTGCTTCTGCCGATGAGGCTGCTGTATCTGCAACATCAGACATGGGAGAGTAGAGTGATTCTCCCACTGTCATAGTAGAGGAAGGATCGGGAGAAACTGGGTCAGGAAGAATTTCTTCTCCAACCGTCTCGTCAGCTGCTGGTTCTGCTGCCTCTTCACACACGATATTGGTGCCGATGACGTTGCTCTCATTGAAGACGACATCCCTGGAGATGATGACTTGGCCTGTATCCCTCTCGTAGAGGCGATACGCCTTGCTTGCCACGTCATAGCCAATCATCAGCATCTGCGCACTCTTCGCGTCCCACTTTTGCCGCTTCTCTTTTGGCACGTGCATGTGCGCCAAGATGCCAAACGCGCGAAGATGAGCCACGCTAAGCTTTTTGCCGAACCACGCCTCGTACGGCGTCATCTGCTCTAGGGCCTTGGTTGGACTGCGGTTCTTGATGTAGACCGCAGTGCTCACGGCTAAGGCATGGAGTCATCACCCATGCCCACCCAGACATCGACGGTCCATGACCCCCGAAACTTCGAAAATTCATATCTCCCAATCTGACCGTTGGATCGGCCTCAAACTTGGACGGTAGACATTTTTCCACCTGATCTTTCCAATGAAGAAGTCGGATTGATGATCGGAGCAGGCATCTGGTACTTTCGTGGAACTTGCTCCTGTGGACCTGAAACTGAGCCAGATGGCTCCTTTCCCAACAGTGGTGAACCTCGAAGTCTCAGCTACTGCATAAGAGAGGAGCGTGCGCACAGAGGCAAACTTTGCAACAGGGGCAAACGTTTTTGTGTAGTCGATGCCCTCCTGTTGCGAGTAGTCCTTGGCGACCAGCCTCGCCTTGTACTTTTCCAGGTTACCATCTGCTCTTCGCTTTTTCTTGAACACCCACTTGTACTTGATCGCGTAACGTCCAGGTGGATGCTCAGTGAGCTCCCACGTGCTGTTGTCCAGCAGTATCTCTATCTCCTGCTACGCGGCTTGCGCCCAATCTGCTGCATCTAGTGCAGCCATGGCCTCCTTCTATGACGTTGGCTCATCTGAATCTGCTACGACTTCGACGTTCTTCTATTCCGGTTTCTGCAGCATCCATAATTGGCGGCACTCACCAGGCTTGTAACGCACCCTAAAAGGATACCTGCGATCTGATACTAGAACGTTAGCAAGCGCCTGGCGCGGTGTTGCTTGCGTCACCAGCAACTGCTGTTGCTGGTGGTGCTACTTCTCCCTCTTCTGCTTCTGCCGATGAGGTTGTTGTATCCGCTACATCAAACATGGGAGAATAGAATGATTCTCCCTCTGTTACGGTAGAGGAAGGATCGGAAGAGACTCGGTCAGGAAGGATTTGTGCTCCCATTGTCTCGTCAACTACTGGTTCTGCTGCCTCTTGACAGAGAATGTTGGTGCCGATGACGTTGCTCTCGTTGAAGACGACATCCCTAGAGATGATGACGTGGCCTGTATCCCTCTCGTAGAGGCGATAGGCCTTGCTTGCCACGTCATAGCCAATTATCAGCATCTGCACACTGTTTGCGTCCCATTCCTGCTGCTTCTCCTTGGGCACGTGCATTTGCGCCAGGCTGCCAAATGCTCGGAGATGACCCACGCTCGGCTTCTTGCCAAACCACGCCTCGTACGGCATTGTTTACTCCAGCGCCTTAGTTGTACTTTGGTACTTGATGTAGATTGGAGTCCTCACGGCTTTAGCCTAGAAGTCGTAGGTCAGCCGAGCCGCGTGCGGCACGGGACGCGCCGACTCCACAATGGTACGGTTGGTGCGTTCTTCTACACCGTTCTCCTGTGGCATATACGGCGCAGTACGCTGCGCCTTGATTCCAACTGCTGCGAGGTAGTCATGGAACTCCTTGCTTAGGTACTCTCCACCGCGATCACTGCACAGCGCTTTGATCTTCTTGCCTGTCTGGTTCTCCACCATGACCTTGAACTCCTTGAACCTGTCAAAACACTGGTCCTTGGAAGAAAAGAAATACATAGCAATATAACGGCTAAAGTCATCAATGGAGGTCAGGAAATACCTAAAGTCTCCAAAGCTTTGGGTCTGTATCGGTCCGCACAAGTTTGTCTCGACCAGCTGCAACACCTCCTTCGCACGCTCTCTTGCTCCAGAGAATGCCTCCCGGTACTGCTTCCTCTCTAAACAGCCGATGCACAACTGCTGCTCAAAGTTAAAGATGGTAGGCAGGTCACGCACCATCTGTTTTGCTTAAGCTGCTGCAAGGCGCGCATGCCGATATGGCCGTAGCACGCATGCCAGATCTCGCGATCTGTTGCCTACGCCATTGCTGCAAGACTCTGCTCACGCGGGATCTTGGTTGTCCCCAGCAAGCGGTACATGTTGCCCTCCTTAACTGACCTTGCCAACTCCTCTCCTGTATCCTTGTTGAGGATGTAGCCATAGTCATCATCAAAGATGACGCGTAGTCCTGTGTTTGTAAGAGAGGAGACTAAGAGGAGGTTGAATGAGTATCCGGTACATATAGCACGCCATGGAATACTCCCACCTCAATACCACGTGGGGTCTCTAACCACATCCCCAATATCCCAATCTCCTTAGCATATACCACCCAATCATCACCCAGAGCAATCGAACGAGGAGGAATGGAGAGTAGCTGCGTGAACCACTCCTTGTGGTGCGTCAGACTCTTCGTAGACCCCAAGTCCTTGTACCATGATCTGTCTTCTCCACCTGCGACATGTCAGACTTCGCCATGAAGAGATGGTCGTCCACTTCCTTGGCCACATTCATTTTGCCAAAGTGGCGCACACCAGCCTGGTTTTGCTGCTGCTACTGCTGCTGCTAACGCTGCTCTGACTACTGTTGTGACTGCTACTGCTACTGTTGCTGGTACTAGAATGACTGCTGCTGCTGCTCCTCCTTGTCCCTCTTGAGCTTGAAATTCTCCTTTTTGTAGTGTCCCTCTTTCAGGCAGTTGTGGCATTTGATTTTCTTTCTGCCTCTCTGCTGCCCAGACTGCTGCTGTTGATGCTGGTTGCGTGAGCTCGTGGCCGCAAAAGCTGCTTCACTGTTGTTGCCGCCATTGCGCTTTGCTGCATTGCGCCACAATTCCACCTACACCAGGTGTGTGCAGATGAAGTCAAAGTCGAGAGTTGGCTGGCACTCCAGCGTCTTTCGCACTATGTCGTAGCTGGTTGGAAGTCCCCTCAGCAAGAGGAGGATGCAGCGCGTCTCTTCCACAGGGTTGCCAGCTGCTCTGAGCTGGTTTACCAGCTCTTTTGCCCTGTCCAGGTACGTCTCCATCCCTTTACCATCCTAAAATTTTAGCACCATTATCTTTCCCTCCAAAAGCATGAGGAATGTAGGATCCTTGCTCTCATACGTCTTGCACAACGTGTCCCACCCTTCCTTTGCAGTAGCCTTGTCACTCACGTATTGAAGATGCGGGTTAGAGATGGTATTGACAAGCAACGTATAGGCCTGCATGTCCTTCTTCTACTCCTCATACGCCGCTGGTACAATTATAGAAGAACGCGCATCTGCTGTACCCTTTTGCATTGTCTTCCTAACCACCACCTGCGCTATGGTGATGCCTCTTGCCTATGGAATTGGAGTCGGCTCGTCGCCCCTCACCACCTCCCACAAGCCCCTCCCCTCCAAATGGAGGCGGGTATGGAATTTTCCAAAACATGAAGTTGGTGTTGGGAAAGGAGCCATCCGGCTAAGTTTCAGGTCCACAGGAGCAAGTTTCAGGTGCTGGTAAAGGAGCCATCTGGCTCAGTTTCAGGTCCACAGGAGTAAGTTCCAGGAAAGTACCAGATGCCTACTCCGATCGCCAATTCAACATCATCATTGGAAAGATCAGGTGGCAAAATGTCTACGGCCCAAGTTTGAGACCGATCCAACGGTCGGATTGGGAGATATGAATTTTCAAAGTTTCGGGGGTCATAGATCGTCGATGTCTGGGTGGGCATGGGTGATGGCCCCATGCCTTAGCCTGAGAAAAGAAAAAGACAAGAGGTCCACGATCAAGACCTGATGGGAGAAATATCCAAAAAGGTCCTTGGTCTTAGGATTGCCTTGTCAGAGTGTGCTGACTAGGATAAAGGTACCTCTCCTTACTTTTTAGGTGAGGTGAGATCCTTGTGTGCAAGCCATGGGCACATGGTGATTCTCCATGGGTTTGTGGGTTATGTGACCACTAGGAGTGTGCCATGAGAGCATTCTCTAGCTCTCTAGGTCGTGTGTAAGTGGTCAGCCTGATTGCTGGGCTGATTTCCTCCCTTGTGTGAGATTATGGAGTCTAGTGTGTGAGCCTTAGCCTCCATGGCTAAGTGGTGTAGCTTGTGAGAGGGCTGACTTGCCCAAGCTCTAGCTCTATATGTACTCCATCATTTTGAGTGATTGAACAACCATTCTTCAGCACAAGTGATGCCCTTCCAATCACACATGCTCGCTGCTCCAAGGCTCCCTCTCTCCTCAAGTTCCAACATTTGGTATCAGAGCCAAGTTCTGCCACTTCCAGTGAGCACAGGCCGTCATTTTGAGAGTGACGGGTTGGGGTCAAACCTTCACCAAATTTGACAATTGACTACTGGATCTTCAAGTTCATAAGACAAGCTTTCCAACGAGCCCAAGATTGCGAAGATCCAACAGTCGGATTCAGAGTTATGCTCAAAACGAGATCGGCAGCGGCTACACTCTTCTCTATGACCATAACTCTCTCATTTCTTTGTCAAATTTAAAACGTGGCACATGCGAATTGTAGTATTTTTCCTAAGCTTTTTATTGGTGCAAAAATATTTGCATTCCATTGATTCGTTTGGGAGGAACGCCGTTTACAAACTGGCTGGTCTGAGTTGGAGTAGGAGCAGAAGTATACCCTGTTTTTCAAGAGGGTATATCTTTGAAAATCCCTTGTTGATGACCCTGTTTTATGGGTCGATCTGAAAGGTTTTGAGCTGCATTTTCCAGTGGTGGGCTCAGTTTTTCAAAATTCCCAGTCTGCTGGCACCTATAGCGTCGCCATCCAAGCGCAGCGCTGAGCATCACCAAGGCTCAAAATGGTAGCAGCTAGCGTTGTGATAGCAGCCCAGCCTTTGGAGAGGCTAGAGGGACGTGCCAACTTTACGTTTTGGAAGATCCGTACCCGCCTGCTTTTGGAGGAGAGGGGCTTGTGGGAGGTGGTGAGCGGCGACGAGCCGGCTCCAGTTCCACAGGCAAAAGGCATCACCGCAGCGCAGGTGGTGGCGGGGAAGACGCCGCAAAAGGGTGCAGCTGATGCGGGTTCTTCTGCAGCTGTACCAGCGACGTACGAGGAGTGGAAGAAGGACAGGCAGGCCTACAGGTTGCTTGTTAACACCATCTCAAACCCGCATCTTCAGTACGTGAGTGACAAGGCTACTGCAAAGGAGGGGTGGGACACGTTGTGCAAGAAGTATGAGAGCAAGGATCCTGCATTCCTCATGCTTTTGGAGGAAAAGATGATGGCGCTGAAAATGCAGGGTAGTGAAGGGATGGAGGTGTATCTAAACAGGGCAAAGGAGCTGGCGAAGCAGCTGAGAGCGGCCGGCAATCCTGTGGAAGAGACGCGCTTCATCCTCCTCTTGCTGAGGGGACTCCGAACCAGCTACGACACGGTACGAGAGACGCTGGAGTGCCAGCCAACTCTCGACCTCGACTTCATCTGCACACACCTGGTGCAGGTGGAATTGCGTCGCAATGCGGCAAAGCGCAATAGCGGCAGCAGCCGTGAAGCAGCTTTCATGGCCATGGGCTCACGCAACCAGCAGCAGCAGCAGTCCGGGCAGCAGAGAGGCAAGAAGAAGGGCAAGTGCCACTATTGCCAGAAAGAGGGACACTATAAGAAAGAGTGCTTCAAGTTCAAGAGGGACCAGAAAAAGCAGCAGCAGCAGCAGCAGCAAAAGCACCAATCTCCACAGCAACAGCAGCAGCAGTCACAGCAACGCCAGCAACAGCAGCAGCAGCAGAACCAGACTAGCGTGCGCCATTTTGGCAACATGAACGTCGCCAAGGAGGTGCGCGACCGCCTCTTCATGGCGAAGTCTGACATGTCGCAGAAGGAAAAGGCGGATCTGGCGTGGTACAAGGACTCGGGGTTTACCAAGAGTCTGACGCACCACAAGGAGTGGTTCACACAGCTGCTCTCCATTCCTCCTCGGCCGATTGCTTTGGGTGATGATCGGGTGGTGTATGCTGAGGGGATTGGGATTGTGGAGATGTGGTTGGAAACCCCGCGTGGCATTGAAGTGGGAGTTTTCCATGGCGTGTTGTATGTGCCTGATGCTGCGTTCAACCTTCTCTCAATGTCCTCTCTCACCAACACAGGACTGCGCGCTGTCTTCGATGATGACTATGGCTACATCCTCAACAAGGAAATAGGAGAGGAGTTGGCCAAGTCGGTGAAGGAGGGCGACATGTACCGCCTGCTGGGGGCGACCAAGATCCCGCGTGAGCAAAGTCTTGCAGCAGTGGTGCAGGCGACACATGGTGAGATCTGGCATGCGCGCTACGGCCAAATCGGCATGCGCGCCTTGCAGCAGCTTCAAGCAAAGCAGATGGTGCGTGACCTGCCTACCATCTCTAACTTTGAGCAGTAGTTATGCATCGGATGTTTGGAGGGGAAGCAACACCGCGAGGCGTTCTCTGGAGCAGGGGAGCGTGCAAAAGAGGTGTTGGAGCTGGTCCACACGGACTTGTGCGGACCGATGCAGACCCAGAGCTTTGGAGGCTCTAGGTATTTTCTCACCTTCATTGATGATTTCAGCCGTTACACTGCTGTGTACTTCCTTTCCTCCAAGGACCAGTGCTTTGACAGGTTCAAGGAGTTCAAGGCCATGGTGGAGAACCAATCNGGCAAGAAGATCAAGGCGTTGCGCAGCGACCGCGGTGGAGAGTACCTGAGCAAGGAATTCCACGACTACCTCGCAGCAGCTGGCATCAAGGCGCAACGTAACGCGCCATACTCGCCGCAGCAGAACGGTGTAGCAGAACGCGCCAATCGTACCATTGTGGAGTCAGCGCGCTCCATGCTGCACGCGGCCCGGCTGACCTACGACTTCTGGGCTGAAGCCGTGAGCACTGCGGTCTACATCAAGAACCGCAGTCCAACCAAGGCCCTGGAGCAGATGACGCCGTACGAGGCGTGGTTCGGCAAGAAGCCGAGCGTGGGTCATCTTCGCGCGTTCGGCAGCTTGGCGCACATGCACGTGCCAAAAGAGAAGCCGCAAAAGTGGGACGCGAAGAGTGCGCAGATGCTGATGATTGGCTACGATGTGGCAAGCAAGGCGTATCGCCTCTACGAGAGGGATACAGGCCACGTCATCATCTCCAGGGATGTCGTCTTCAATGAGAGCAACGTCATCGGCACCAACATTGTATGTGAAGAGGTAGCAGAACCAGCAGCTGACGAGACGGTTGGAGCAGAAATTCTTCCTGACCCAGTTTCTCCCGATCCTTCCTCTACTATGACAGTGGGAGAATCACTCTACTCTCCCATGTCTGATGTTGCAGATACAGCAGCCTCATCGGCAGAAGCAGAGGAGGGAGATGTAGCACCACGAGCAGCAGCAGTTGTGCCAGCAGCACCGCGCCAGCCACCCGCTAACGCTCCAGCACCAGGTCGCAGGTACCCTCTTAGGGTGCGTTACAAGCCTGGTGAGCGTGGCCATTTTTGGATGCTGCAGAAACCAGAACAGATGAACGTCGCAGTTGCAGCAGATTCAGATGAGCCAACGTCATACAAGGAGGCCATGGCTACACCGCATGCAGTAGATTGGGCGCAAGCCGTGCAGCAGGAGATACAGTCGCAGCTCGAGAACGGCACGTGGGAGCTGATTGAACGTCCACCAGGACGTAAGGTGATCAAGTGCAAGTGGGTCTTTAAGAAGAAGCGGGGAGCAGATGGTAACCTGGAAGAATACAAGGCGAGGCTGGTCGCCAAGGGCTACTCGCAAGAGGAGGGCATCAACTACACAGAAACTTTTGCCCCTGTTGCAAAGTTTGCCTCTGTGCGCACGCTCCTCTCTTATGCAGCAGCTGAGGACTTAGAGGTTCACCACATGGATGTCAAGACGGCATTCTTGAATTGTGACTTGGAGGAAGAGATCTACATGGAGCAGCCGGAGGGATTCGTCATGGATGGCCAGGAGCACCTGGTCTGCAGGTTGCAGAAGTCGCTGTACGGCCTCAAGCAAGCGTCGCGTGCTTGGAACCAGAAGTTAGATGCAGGGTTGCAGTGCATGGGGTTTGAGCGCAGCGAGTGTGACTACAGCGTGTATCGCTAGCAGTATGAGCATGAGATCCTCATCATCATTGTCTATGAGGATGACATGCTCCTCCTTTCCAACAGCATGTCTGCACTGCAGGAGTTCAAGGAAGCCATGCAGGAGCGCTTCCAGATGTCTGATCTCGGGGAAGCATCATACTTCCTCGGTATCCAGATCACGCGTGACCGCAAGTCACGCTCTCTCTCGCTGCAGCAGGGCCGCTATATCAAGGATGTTTTGCAGCGGTTCGGCATGGCAGAGGCAAAACCCATCGATACGCCGCTGGAAACGCGGCAGTACCTCGTGAGCTTCAATGGAGAAGCAAATGCAGCTGAGCGGCAGAAGTACCAGAGCGCCATCCGCAGTCTCAAGTACCTGATGGTGGCAACCAGGCCGGACCTCGCACAGGCTGTGAGCGCTCTGAGCTAGCACATGGCTAATCCCGGACCGGAGTACCAGAAGGCAGTGAAGCGAATCTTCCGCTACCTTGCTGGAACCATCAACATCGGCATCACCTACAACAGCAATGACAACAGCATCATCGGCTACAGAGACGCAGATTGGGCTTCAAACCCTGAGGACCGCAAGTCCATCTGTGGACATGTGTTCCTCATGAATGGTGGGGCCATCAGTTGGTGCAGCAAGCGGCAGGTGGTCGTGGCCACCTCGAGTACAGAAGCTGAGTACGTATCTCTCAGCTTTGGAGCCAAGGAAGGAGTTTGGCTCCAATGTCTCATGGCAGAGATGAGTGGGAGTGCAGCAGTTCCAGTTCCTGTGCGCGTCGACAACCAGAGCGCAATCGCACTCGCCAAGAATCTTGACCACCATGCACGCACCAAGCACATTGACATCGCGTATCATTTCATCAGGCACATGGTGCAGGAGGGTGCTATCAAGCTGGAGTTTACTCCAACCAGCAAGCAGGTTGCTGATTTTTGCACCAAGCCAGTGACCTGTGAGAAGCAGCAGTTCTATATGAAGGCATGTGGGCTCAGCCCTCTCTGACTGCTGCAAAGTGGGAGATTGTTGGGAAAGGAGCCATCTGGCTCAGTTTCAGGTCCACAGGAGCAAGTTCCAGGAAAGTACCAGATGCGTGCTCCGATCGCCGATCCAACTTCTTCATTGATTAGATCAGGTGGCAAAATGTCTACGGCCAAAGTTTGAGACCAATCCAACGGTCGGATTGGGAGATATGAATTTTCGACGTTTCGGGGGTCATGGACCGTAGATGTCTGGGTGGGCATGGGTGATGGCTCCATGCCTTAGCCTTAGGAAAGAAAAAGGCAAGAGGTCCAGGATCAAGACCTGATGGAAGAAATATCCAAAAAGGTCCTTGGTCTTAGGATTGCCTTGTCAGAGTGTACTGACTAGGATAAACGTACCTCTCCTTACTTTTTAGGTGAGGTGAGATCCTTGTGTGCTAGCCATGGACACATGGCGATTCTCCATGGGTTTGTGGGTTATGTGACCACTAGGAGTATGCCATGAGAGGATTCTCTAGCTCTCTAGGTCGTGTGTGAGTGGTCAGCCTGATTGCTAGGCTGATTTCCTCCCTTGTGTGAGATTATGGACTCTAGTGTGTGAGCCTTAGCCTCCATGGCTAAGTGGTGTGGCTTGTGAGAGGGCTGACTTGCCCAAGCTCTAGCTCTATATGTACTCCATCATTTTGAGTGATTGAACAACCATTCTTCAGCACAAGTGATGCCCTTCCAATCACACATGCTCGCTGCTCCAAGGCTCACTCTCTCCTCAAGTTCCAACAGAAAATACTGTCATAGCACACCCCTCGTGGTCACATAATCCACAATCTCATGGAGAATCGCCATGTGTCCATGGCTAGCACACAAGGATCTCACCTCACCTAAAAAGTAAGGAGAGGTACCTTTTTCCTAGTCAGGATACTCTGACAAGGCAACCCAATAATCTAGGACCTTTTTGGATATTTCTCCGATCAGGTCTTGACCGTAGATCTCTTGCCTTTTTCTTTTCTCAGGCAAAGGCATGGAGCCATCGCCCATGGTCATGTGGATATCGGCGGTCGATGACTCCGGAAACTACGAAAATTCATATCTCCGAATCCGACCGTTGGATCGGCCTCAAACTTGGACCGTAGAGATTTTGCCACCTGATCTTTCAAATGGTGAAGTCAGATTGACAATCGAGGCAGGCATCTGGTAGTTTCCTTGAACTTGCTCCTGTGGACCTGAAACTGATCCGGATGGCTCCTTTCCCAACATTGTGGTCCAATATCAGGCTTGAGAGACTTGGTCATTTCAACTGCCGCATATCCGCCATTTGTACTCTCAAGGGGTTTGGTTTGCGCTACGTAGAGGCCATCAACTCTTAGGACCTGTGCGACAAGACTCTCCTAGGAATAGGAGATCTTGATGTCCTTGTTTTTGATAACCACGGCCTCCTCCTCCGCCAGATGATTGTCATGTCGTGGTATGTGATTTTTGACACTTACAAGAGGTTTAGTACAAAAGACGACATGTAGACAATGTTCTCTAGGCTGAAAATTTAGCCTCACTTCCGCTGTAACGCATGGCCTCGTTGCGCACGTATTCCGACACTGCCTCATACATCAAATCCTCCTCTTTCCAACCACGAAAGACGCAGATCAGAGGATCCTAGCTTTCATGTAGCGCCATGAGTAGGATCATGGCCTGCATGTTGGTGATGATTTCCCAGTTCATTAGGGCCAGTTGCTACAGTAGTCCCTCAAACTTCAACATGAAGTTGGGAATCCATTCTCCCTTGCTCACCCTCATCAAAATCAGATTTTGAAAGATGAAAAGGCGATTTGCAAGAGCTGTTGATTGGTGTGCACGTGCAAGCTTCTCATAAGCCTTTGATGCATGTGTGATATCTTGGAGGTAAACATGCAATGGCTCATGCACTGATGTCACAAGAATTGCAAGCGCCATGTCATTTTTTACACTCCACGCTTCAAATCTCTTGTTTGTTTTTGGAGGTTCATCCTCTTCTCCAAGGAACATGTTCAAGTTGCCACGCATCCTCATGACAATCTCAAATCAAACCCTGTAAACTTTGATATCTGAACATTGACTTGCTTGAGAGTGACCGTCACGAGTCTCGTCATATTGCTTCTCGTCTTCTTTGCTTCGTTGAGGCCGATGTAGGCCAGTAGATGCTGATGTCTGCTACCGGTTTAAAAGGTGCAGATCCCACAGCCGTTGATTGCCTGCAAACAGAGAAGAATACACAATAGCAAACCCAGGGTTATGCCTCCAAGGGCAGAACTTATCCTGGTTAGGATCCAAGGATCGTTCCTCCAAGGACAGAGCTTATCCTTGGCCCTTATTCGCTAAATACCTGTTCCCGCCGTTGGAGCTGATGGAGCAGATGGACCAAATGGAGCTGATGGCGCTGATGGGCGCTGCAAGACAGATAGGATGAGAGAGTATGCAGAAATGTCCCTTACAACTAGTCAATGTCGGATCATAAATCTTTGTCAACCTGCTTGAGGCGACGGTCTAGAAAAATGGGTTCCGATGTTGGAACTTGAGGAGAGAGGGAGCCTTGGAGCAGCGAGCATGTGTGATTGGAAGGGCATCACTTGTGCTGAAGAATGGTTGTTCAATCACTCAAAATGGTGGAGTACATATAGAGCTAGAGC